>JAIFGZ020000248.1:0-228803 GCA_019925245.2 Oryza australiensis
GCATGATGTCGCTCGAGATAAGCGACAACGTGTCGGATCGATCTCGGCGGAGTGTCGGGCCGCCTCCGAACAGATCTCCCATTGCCGTCGATCCTCTTCGGGCTGTCCCATGCTCAACGAAGGCGTCGGCCGGCTCCCACCGATTGGCCTAGTCATGAAACGGTTCGGCTAAGGTACACACATGCTTCGACAACAAAGGTGAAAGAGGACATTGCTACGGATAGCCTCGCGCATGGCTTGGTCCTCGGCATTTTGGCCAAGGCTTTGTCCACAGCCACCTCGCGGCGGCCAACTTCTTCTCAGGCTCGGCCCGCCGCCTCCGCCATTGACACCTTCTCTTCCGCATCGTCGAGCATCTGGTCAAATCCCGGATAAGGGCTTGGAGTGCTGTTTGGAAGATGTGGCAGCTCCGCCGGATGGCGACCGTCAAGGCAAAGTCGACTCAGCGGCTTCTGTCGACAACCGATTAGCGTTGGTAGTGCCCGATAAAAAACACAACCATGGTGCTCACCTGGTGGATCTTTGTGAACTTCTCGGCACGCCGCGTCGATCTTGAGGGCGGATCTGGCGCTTGCCCGCCGCCTCCGTGGAGCTCGGCCCCTACCTACACGGAAGCGATTAGCGTCACGCCCCTTTATGCTCGTCGTTACAGCGGGAAGGTGTATCTCCCGCAATGTCCGGCTTCGAATAACACCAAATTCTGCCCTTGACATCAACACTTGGCCGGTGAAGTTACGAGAGGAATGGAGGAGACATTTAGGCAAGGTAAATAGTTAAGCCTACCATTTGCTGCGATCTCTCGGGGGCTCTGATCCAGACTCCAAGCTTCCTTTGGAACTCGGCGACGAGGCCATGAGCTTAAGACAACTTAGAGGAAAAAGAAGGTTGCGGATTGGAGGCGGGAGCGGCTTTCTCTTCCTCAAAGTGGAAGTAAGATGGCGTAAGGAGAAGAGACGCTATAACGGGGTTTAAATAGGGAGACGACAATGGGCTTGTGTGGACCCCGTTTTGAGGCGGGAATCTTTCGTGTTCATAGTACCATTTCCTGGATCGAGTAGTTGGTACCCACGAATACGATCTTGGATAATCAAGTGCGCATGCACGAATAGTCTTACAATACCATTATTACATTAATAGGCCCGAAGGCATTGTTCATCCCACAGACCTTATGGTCCGAATACAACATAAAAAGAATTTAGATAAGGCGCGGAAAGGCGGCGTCAATTGCCACAGGCAACGGGGGCTAAGGTCTAGTATGCGCCGTCGGTTCCTTCGCCCTCCGGTAATACGCGTAGGGTCTTCGGCTCTTCATTTCCATCACTTGGAGGTTTGTGCGTATAGCAAGGGTGAGTACCAACTACTCAAAGAAGCCAACACAATTGATGCATATGATAGGGTTATTCAAAGAACATGGCTAGGGTTATTTTTGCGTAAAGCTAGTTTTTCACAATTCTTTTCACAAACCTATCTACTAGCCAATCAAGTTTTAATTTCATAGTTCATTAAACCGGTGACGGTCTGGCCTCTACCATCCCTCATGATTCCAAGGATGGCTTCCCGCCTCCGGCTCGTCATGATTTTCCTGGGACCCACTCCCTTCGCTATCGAGAAGTTGACCCACCAAACAATGAAACCATCATGCATACCCATCCCAGCAAGTTTTAAGTTTAAAATCTAGCCAAGCGAAAGTCTTGTCACGATGCTCAATATCCGCGAGCACGGCTATTCGAATAGATTGATTCACTCACACTGCAAAGTGGATGTACACTTTACCCGTACTCCGCGACAGCCTCAACAAATGAGCTTCTACGCCTCAACACATGAGACGGTCACTATGCAAAGCCTTTCGATAACCTCGCTTTGGCGCATTCGCCCATGAACTTAAGCCTCATGCACTCTAGCCGTCCTTTTCTAGCAAAGGAGAGGAGTTCGCACCGTGGGTAAGGGAAGACTTTCCAAATCTTTAAGTTTAATTAACATCAGTTTAATCCCACCATTCATAACAAAGGCCGCAGCCTCATTCTCATCCCATAACCACATCATAGAGAACCATCTATGCAAGACATACCGCTCCGCTCGGCTATCTAGTCATTTAGGTCTATACTCCATTCGAGAAGTACGGTTGTACCGGGGCTTGTTTCCGACTATCTCATGGCTCGGTCCTTAACTGACCAGGGTCGGCACTTGCCTTTTCCGGAATCCACCCAAATCATCCCACGCCTCTAGCCTAAAACATTTGTATAAGCACTTTCAATTTTCATCAAACTTAGTTCATCATTCTCATGGCCATGTGGCGCTCATGTCTCCACATGCCGAATCTCAACTACCTTCCCTAAGGTAGTTGCCCAAGCACAAGGCTTTTTCATAAAGTCATGAGTATGCACAATCTAAGTGTAGCGTGGCTAAGCAGTTTTTATCGAAGTTATGCTTCGGTTGTTTGTATCACATCGCGAGTTACAAATGAGTAATTCTAAAGGTAATCAATAGCAAGGAATGGCATAACAAGTATAGGTACTCGTAAAGCATGCATGTTTAGAGTTTAAAACAACATCATTTCACAACCGGGTTCAATATGTTCAAAGGGTGTGAAGACTTGCCTTGCTCGCACACTCTGAGGGTGGGGTCTTCACTCGGGTCGTTGTCGGTTTCTTCAGCGCCACCCGTACGTTGCGAGGAAGATTAATTGAATTCAGTTAGAATTCAACAAAATACCGAGAGATCGAAAAGAACCATAAAGCCAATCAAACAACTCCAAAAGTTTTGCGGAAGATTCTACTTGAGTTAGAACAAGGGTTGCGAGGAAATCCGGGTTTTGGAATCGAGTTGATGACCTAGGGTTTTCGTAAGTCGGTGATCGCAATAAATTTGGAAATTATGTTTGAAAATATCAGCGAAGAAAATTCGTGCTCGAATTTTGAGGGTTTGAGTACAAAAGCGAAACATATTTTGATGGCATGGAAAGAATTAAACGGAATCCGGATTTAAAAACGATGCGTAATGAAATTCGAAAACGTCCGATTCCGATTTTTCAAACTTTGCACGAGAAAATATGTGAGAAAATAATTTATTTTTGCCCAAAATTTTACTCAAGTCATCCCTATTTTTCTTTTTTTTTCTTTTCTTTTTCTCGCCGCACTATTCATCGCCGGCAAGGTGTTCGACCGGGCTTCAAAACAAGAGTAGGCGGCGCAAAGTGAGGAACAAGGGCGGCGCAAGGGGGCTTACCGGCGACGGCGGCTCGGGAGGAGCAAGGGGGCACTGGGGATGCTTTGCGCACTGCGGCGTGGATTGCGGCGGCGGCCCTCGGCGGCGGTGCTCGGGAACGGCGGGAACGGCGGCGGTGCGGCAAAATCGGCGGGGCACCGCCTTTATAGGCGCGGCCAAGGGCTCGGTGCGGGCGTGGGGTGGAAGGAGGTCCGGCTCGGCGCGGCGCGGGGCGGTGACACGCGGCGCGCACGAGGCCGGGCGGCGGCGCAACGGCGCGGGCGCACGGCGCGGGCGGGTCGGCGCGCGGCGCGCGCGGCGTAGGGGCCGGGCGCGGCTCGGCCGCGTGGCGCGGCGATGCGCCGCGCGGCGTGGCGGTACGCGGCGACGCCGCGGCGCCGGCGCGCGGGAGCAGCCGCGGCCAGCGCTGCGCGGCGCGTGGCGCGCGCGGGTAGGGGCCGCGCGGGGCGGCTGGCGCGGGCGCGCGCGTGCGCCAGGCGCGCGGCCGGTGACGCGGCGGCGCGCGCGGCCGGCGCGGGCAGTGCGGCGTCGCACCTCTAGCGCAATGAACAAGTGCAGTTATTTCCGATTTTTCCTGATTTTCCCATTTTAATTTTCCATTTCTATTTTTCTCTCTTCCAAAATAAATTCCCTCATTCAAAATAATTTTTCACATAATATTTTCAACTTTTCTCCACTTTTATTTTTCCATAATATTTTTCATATATTATTTATTTTAAAAATCCCTTTTTTCTTTTCATTCAAACTTCAATATCCTTTCCCATATTTTTCCAAAACTTTCCCGGATTTCGAGTACGATTCCCGGAACTTTATTATTTATTTTGTGTCTTAATTTATCTTTTCCCAACCAAAAATTTTATTTTATATTACCCGAAACGCGTTTTCACAAATCCGCACTTTCCTCGAATTCCTTTTTAAAACCCGATGCGCTCATGCACCACCGTTTTGACAACTCCGAAACCTCCAAATACACCGAAAAGGGAATTGACCACGACTAAATTTATGCAACCGAGCCGGCAACAAGAAGCAACAAACCCGAGAAGAAGCAATAAGCCAAGGTTTTTTAAAGTTCCAATTTTTACGTTCCGATTTCTGTTCTCTCGATTTTCAGGATGTTACAAACCTACCCCTAACAATAAATCTCGTCCCGAGATTTCTACAACGGCTAAGCTGAGTAGGTGTGGGTATTCTGCCCTTAGGAACTCTTCGCTCTCCCAGGTAGCCTCTTCTTCCGTGTGATTGCTCCATTGTACCTTGTACATGCGCCATGATTTGGTCCGTGTCTTCTTTTCTACCTCGTCTAGTATCTTGATTGATGCTCCGGTAGGTAAGATCACTGTGGACATGGATGGTTTCTAACGGGGCTTGCTCTTCCTGGTACTCCGCAAACATTTCTTCAGGCTGCGACACGTGGAATACGGGTGGACATCGGGAGAGATTCTCTGGCGGCTCCAATTGGTAAGCCACTTCTCCCTCCTAGCGCTTATCAAGAATGGGCCCACGTATCGTGGTGCGAGTTTCCCTTTGACTTTGAATCTCCGTGTTCCCCGTAGTGGTGAGACCTTTTTAGATACACGTAGTCACCTTCTTTAAATTCCAATTCTCTTCGTCGAGTATCCGCGTAGCTCTTTTGTCGTGATTGAGCGTCTTGTAGTCTGGTCCCGGATCAAGCGAACCTTTTCCTCAGCCCTCCTTGATTATGTCAGGCCCGAATACGGTTCGTTCACCGGTTTCTGACCACATCAATGGGGTTCGACATCGGCGACCAAATAAAGCTTCGTTTGGCGACATCTTCAGACTGGCTTGATAGCTATTGTTGTAAGAGAACTCGGCGTACGACAAACATTTCTCCCAATCCTTGGTGAAATCCAACGCACAGGCTCTCAGCATATCTTCTAGCACTTGATTCGTCCTCTCGCCCGTCCGCTCGCTCCGCGGGTGGTAAGCGGTACCAAGGCGAGGTGGCCGCGAGTGCCTCGTGGACCTTGCTCCAAAATGAGATGTGAATTGGGTACCACGATCCGATATAATCCTCTTGGTACACCGTGGAGACATACAATCCTCGCTCATATATAGTTCCGCTAGCTTGGCACCGTTGTAGTTAGTTTTCACGGGAATAAATCTGGGCCTTGGTGAGCCGATCTACTATTACCCAAATGGAATCGTAACCGCCGCAGCCTTGGGTAGTCCCACTATGAAATCCATGCCTATCTCGTCCCATTTCCATTCTGGGATCTTGAGTGGCTGCAAAAAAGAAGCCCTGGGTCGTTGATGCTCGCCCTTTACCCTTTGGCACACATCGCACACGGCTACGTATTCGGCTACATCTCTCTTCATATTGGGCCACCAGTATTCTCCCTTCAAGTCCTGGTACATTTTTGTGCTTCCGGGATGTAACGAGTATGCCGATTCGTGGGCTTCTTTTAAGATCAATCCCCTCAAACCGCCTCTCGTGTGCACGCAGATTCTTTTCTTGTACTCACAGGATTCCCTTGTCATCTACCTGAAAACTCCTTAGCGCTGGTCCAGCGGCCATGCGTTCCTTGATTTCCGGGTTTCCTCATTCCCTTTTTGGGCTTCCTCTATTTGAGTCCTCGAAGGGGTTGATTTCCGTGAGTGTACTTCTCCGTGAGGTATCAGTGCATTAAGTCGAGCCATTTCTTCTTGGAGCTCATTGGCCATACCTCTCAATCCCACGTGGTTGCATTGGGCTTTGCGGCTCGCCGCATCGGCCACTACATTTGCCTTGCCTGGGATGGTAATGGATTCCTAGATCGTAATCCTTGGTCAACTCCAACCATCGCCTCGTCGTAGGTTGAGATCAGCCGAGTAAAGAAATATTTCAAGCTCTTGTGATCGGTATACACATCACGGGGTTCCCGATCGATAGTGTCTCCTGCATCTTCAATGCGTGAACAACGCATGCAACCTTCCAGGTCGTGTGTGGGATAATTCTCCTCGTGAGGTCGTGAATCGGTCGCGAAGCATACGCTACGACCTTCCCATCCTGCATTAACACTCCTCCTAATCCTTGCCGGGAGGCATCACAAGACATCACGAAGTCCTTCCTATTGTCGGGTAAGGTCAAGATTGGGGCAAAGTGGTTAACTTTTCTTTTAATTGGTCGAAGGCTTTTGGCACTTCTCATTCCATTCAAACTTCTTTTCCTTCTTCGTAAGTTGGGTCATAGGTCGGGCTACAGTGGAAAACCCTTCGATAAACCAGTTGTCGGTAATAACTGTGCCAAACCCAAGAAACTCCGAACTTCCGTCACCGACTTGGGTGCCTTCCATTTCATAACGGCTTCGACCTTGGCGGGCTCACCGCTACTCCTCCGCTGAAACCACGTGGCCAAGAAAAGCGACTTCCTTGAGCCGTAACTCGCATTTGCTGAACTTTGCATACAAACTCGGTGCTCTCGTAGCTTTTCCAAGACTAGTCGTAGATGCTCCGCGTGTTCCTCATCGTCCTGAGTAGATGAGTATATCGTCGATGAATACCACTACGAATTTGTCCAGGTACTCCATGAATACCTTGTTCATCGTGTTCATAAAATATGCCGGGGCATTGGTCAATCCAAAGGACATCACCGTGAACTCGTATAAGCCGTATCGTGTAGAGAACGCCGTCTTAGGAATATCTCCGCTCTAATCTTCAACCGATGATATCCTGACCATAGATCAATCTTTGAGGAACACCTCGCGCACTCCTTAAGTTGATCGAATAGGTCATCGATTCGAGGTAGCGGGTACTTGTTCTTGATAGTGACTGCTCAGCGATCGGTAGTCCACACACATTCTCATGCTCCCATCCTTCTTCTTGACGAAGAGTACCGGAGCTCCCTGTGGAGAAGAGCGGGCGTACGAATCCCTTCTCTTGTAGTTCTCTTTATTTGCTTCTTGAGTTCCTCCAACTCGTTGGCCGGCATTCGATAAGGCCTCTTGGATATGGGGGCGCCTGCATTAGATCGATGATAAACTCTATGTCGAGTCCGGGGCATTCCGGCAATTCCTCGGGAAACACGTCCGGTATTCTTGTACTACGGCATTCCGCCTAGGGGTAGCATGGTGAACACTCCCGCAGCCTTGATCACATAGCTTTGGGTTTTGATCCATAGTTATGCTCATCGGTGATCCCCATGGGTGGATACCATGACTTCCTTCGACTCAGCCTATAATTCCATTATTTTTGGTCAACCAATCCATTCCGAGTATGACATCTATGGTTTGGGGCGATAACACCATAAGGTTTGAGAGAAACACCACGTCTCTAATCCGTATGGGCACATTAATGCAGTGCATGGGGTACGGTTATGTCTCCCTGTGAGTGTACCAACATAGGCCTCTTAAGTGCTACTTGGTGTAGGTGGTGTTGTTTGCTTACTTGGGAAGATATGAATGAATGCAAGGCTCCGTAATCGAATAAAACTTTAACGGTGTAGAGTTGATAGAGAACATACCCATCAATACGCTCCGATCCTCCCGAGCTTCTTCAGCCCGCACATGATTCACCCGGCCACGTCGAAACCCGGTGGCAGCCTCGTTGGGTAGCGGGGTCCCGAATGCACTCGCCCCGCCGCAGGGGGTGGGGGTTCCTCTGACGGGCGTTGCATTGGCGCCGTATGCGCAGTGGGTGTTGCGTGGTTTTGGGCAGCTATTGGAGTAGTGCCCGAATTCTCCGCAATTGAAGCAGCTCACATTCTTCCTTCCCGGAGCGGCTAGGGTTGGCGTGGGTGTACGAAGCCGAGGTGTAGCCGACTCGTTGACATGGTCGAATGCTGAGAACGTCCTATTGCCGGAATGTTTGGCTTCCATCCGCACGGGGTGGCTCCCTTGGGGCGTTGTGGCGTTCCCTGAAATGGGCGAGCCATAGCGAGCCTCCTCTTGCGGTTATTGTCTACCACCTTTTGGTCATGCTCAAGTCGGACGACCTTGTTGATGAGGCTTTGGAAACTGGTGTGATCCTGCCCGATCATTGGTCCCCTCAGTTCGTCATTTAGTCCCTCAATGAATTTGTCTATCTTTTCTTCTTCGTCTGCCAGGTCACTGGTGGCGTAACGGGCAAGCTGGGTGAACTTGTTTAGATATTCTTGTACTGAGGTGTTCCCTTGACGCAGTCTGCGGAACTCGTTTTTCTTCATCCTCATAACTGCAGCTGGCACGAAATTCTCACGGAACGCAGCCGTGAATTCCTCCCATGTTGGTTCGCCGGGCGTCTTCAGCTCGTGTTTCCTTGTAGGTGTCCCACCAGCTCACTTGCGGGGCCCTCCACCGGTTAGTAGCGAAGACAACTCTATCGCCTTCTCGGACTCGACGAGGGTTAGCTTCTTCTCTATCACTCTTAGCCAATCTTCGGCATCCATAGGTTCTTCGGCCGTGGAAAAAGTGGGCGGCTTAGCTCTCATGAATTCTCCCAGACTCGATCCTCCTCGACCTCCTTGATTATTAGCAATCGCTTGGAGTAGCTGGGTCTGCAAAGCCATGACCTCCGCCAGGGTGGAGGGGTTGGGTTCTGGCGGGTTCTCGTTGGTTGCCGCGGCTCGCGGCGATGTGCCATCCAAGAAGGTAGATGAATTAAGAGATCGGACTAGTTTAGGTTATAGTTCCTGTGGGGATTTTTCTTCAAGTTCTTTCGAATGATCTTCAATCAACGTAGGGTGAAATAATAATAAGCATACGAATTAAGACACCGCAAGGCGATGCTCAGTTCATCATATTACATAGTGGGGTACACGGATCGTACACACACAGTCCTTCATGCTAGGATAGCAACAATAATTATATCGTCCAACTACATCAACTAATTAAGGGGAAATAGAGAGTGGTTCGTGCTACCGAGCCGGAAGGTCCTCCCGCCTAGTCATCCAACCATCCGCAAGAGCCGTGCGCCGGAAGTGGGTGGTCCGTCGCTGAAGCAAACCGAAGTCCCCACGGCTCGGAGGTGGTGGCCTCTGAGTCACGCCGAATCTTCCGACTCGGTGGCCGCGTACTCTTGCGAGCGGTCTGGCGGGTGAGGGGGCCTCCCGTGTGAGTCAGACGGTGAGGGAGAGCTTCCTCCTCCATTGGGTCGGTGTCGCTAGACTCCCATTTGATCTCCATGGGCTCGCCTCGACTCCGTGTCGGTGTAGATCCTCGGATGGGGTTACCCTCTCCGATCCCGGCTCGGATGGTACTGTACGGAGCTCGGGTGGGTCCCATGGATGCAAAGCAGTGGTGTCCACTGTACGTGTGCAGCTCGTGCTCAACATAAAGCTTGCTCCATCATGGCTTGAAAGGTATCCAAGCATGCTGAAGTCATAAGGTAATAATGGTCGGGCATTGGCAAGGAGGTGATGGCACAAGCTCGGCGGAAGTACCGCAGCCGTAGACAGATGAGTGTGCAACGCTCCTCCACCGGTTGATTTGCCGCTTGCTCTTCCCGAGCCGTTCTTCCAGCTCTACCGAGCTTCCCCACGGGCCATGTAGCGGTCCGAGAGTTGCTCGTACGGGCACCATTGGCCTGCAGCTGAGTCTGCAGCATGTTTATCTGGTCTCCACAGCCTTGGTGGCTGTTGACCAGATCATTGAGGCGTGACTGCTGATCGTTGATCTCGAGCGGGCCTCTCGTATCAGCTCGCTCGCCTGTCTCCCGCCCAACGCGATAGACGCGTGACCATCGGGTTGTAGCAGCAGGGGTAGCCTCCACGGTGCAGTGCGATCGGGTTGCCTCTTCGTGATAAGGATGATGCACGAACTCGTCATTGTGAGTTCGGCACGGTGTTCCGCATTAAGGCGAAGGAAGGCCTCGCGAGCCGCATCCCGAATAGCCGCTTCGCTAGGTCCCGGTGGTAGCGAGTGTGGAAGCAGTAGGATGTCTCACTCCCCATGCGGGCTTCTATGGATACAGCTGCCTCCCAGGCTGGATACACTTCGGAGCCATGCCTTTTGGTGTGATAGGTGGGTGGTTCCGGGTACCTCAAACACCATAGTAGGGATCGAAGTTGTACCACGAACCCCTCGTCTCGCGGGATAGTGACTTCCTGTGTTCCGTCGTGGTTTGACATCTCGCTTTTATAGGCAACTTAGGGTTAGCGGGAAAGAGCTATTATAATCATTTGGTTAAAAGGAAATACGATGTAGAAAAGGTATATTTGCATTTTCGGAAATAATAGTTTAAAACCGATCCTATGTAGGGATATTTCCCTTTAGCCAACTGGTTAGAGGTAGGGCGCCATTTGGTCTTAGCCTACGGTCGCATGGCTCGATACCACTCGCTGGACCCCGTTTTTGAGACGGGAATCTTTCGTGTTCATAGTACCATTTCCCTGATCGAGTAGTTGGTACCTACGAATACAAAGATCGATAATCAAGTGCGCATGCACGAATAGTCTTACAATACCATTATTACATTAATAGGCCCGAAGGCATTGTTCATCCCACAGACCTTATGGTCCGAATACAACATAAAAACAATTTAGATAAGGCAATGGAAAAGAGGCAATGGCCACACGCCACAGCGACGCACCGGGCTAAGGTCTAGTATGCGCCGTCGGCCTCCTTCCGCCCTCCGGTAATACGCGTAGGGGTCTCTCTCGGCTCTTCATTTCCATCACCGGAGGTTTGTGCGTATAGCAAGGGTGAGTACCAACCGTACTCAAGAAGCCAACACAGAATTGATGCATATGATAGGGTTATTCAAAGAACATGGCTAGGGTTATTTTTGCGTAAAGCCGCTTTCACAATTCTTTTCACAAACCTATCTACTAGCCAATCAAGTTTTAACTTTCACAGCTCATTAATCCGGTGACGGTTCGTCTACCATCCTCGTGATTCCAAGGATGGCTTCCCGCCTCCGGTTCGTCATGATTTTCCGGGGAATCTACCCCTTCTCGCTTATCGAGAAGTTGACCCACCAGCGAATGAAACCATCATGCATACCCATCCCAAAGCAGTTTTAAGTTTAAAATCTAGCCAAGCGAAAGTCTTGTCACGATGCTCAATATCCGCGAGCACGGCTATTCGAATAGATTGATTCACTCACACTGCAGTGGATGTACACTTTACCCGTACTCCGCGACAGCCCAACAAATGAGCCTACGCCTCAACACATGAGACGGTCACGGCAAAGCCTTTCGATAACCTCGCTTTGGCAGTACCCGCTCCATGAACTTAAGCCCTCATGCACTCTAGCCGTCCTTTTCTAGCAGTGAGAGGAGTTCTGGCGCACCCGGGGTAAGGGAAGACTTTCCAAATCTTTAAGTTTAATTAACATCAGTTTAATCCCACCATTCATAACAAAGGCCGCAGCCTCATTCTCATCCCATAACCACATCATAGAGAACCATCTATGCAAGGATACTGCCTCCGCTCGGCTATCTAGTCAGCTAGGTCTATACCCATTCGAGAAGTACGGTTGTACTGGCTCGTTTCCCGGCTATCTCATGGCTCGGTCCTTAATTGACCAGGGTCGGCACTTGCCTTTTCCGGAATCCACCCAAATCATCCGGCCGCCCCAGTCTAAAACATTTGTATAGTACTTTCAATTTTCATCAAACTTAGTTCATCATTCTCATGGCCATGTGGCGCTCATGTCTCCACATGCCGAATCTCAACTACCTTCCCTAAGGTAGTTGCCCAAGCACAAGGCTTTTTCATAAAGTCATGAGTATGCACAATCTAAGTGTAGCGTGGCTAAGCAGTTTACCGAAGTTATGCTTCGGTTGTTTGTATCACATCGCGAGTTACAATGAGTAATTCTAAAGGTAATCAATAGCAAGGAATGGCATAACAAGTATAGGTACTCTGTAAAGCATGCATGTTTAGAGTTTAAAATAACATCATTTCGCAACTGGGTTCGATATGTTCAAAGGGTGTGAAGACTTGCCTTGCTCGCACACTTGAGGGGTGGGGTCTTCAGCGGGGTCGTTGCCGGTTTCTTCAGCGCTACCCGTACGTGCGAAAGATTAATTGAATTCAGTTAGAATTCAACAAAATACCGAGAGATCGAAAAGAACCATAAAAGCCACGGAAACAACTCCAAAAGTTTTGCCGAAGATTCTACTCGAGTTAGAACAAGGGTTGCGAGGAAAATCCGGGTTTTGGAATCGAGTTGATGACCTAGGGTTTTCGCAAGTCGGCGATCGCAATAAATTTGGAAATTACGTTTGAAAATATCAGCGAAGAAAATTCGTGCTCGAATTTTCAGGGTTTGAGTACAAAAGCGAAACCTATTTTGATGGCGGGAAGGAATTAAACGGAACGGATTTAAAAACGATGCGAAATGAAATTCAAAACGTCCGATTCCGATTTTTCAAACTTTGCACCGAGAAAATATGCGAGAAAATAATTTATTTTTGCCCAAAATTTTACTCAAGTCATCCCAAAATATTTTCCAAATTTTCCAAAATTTTTCCCAAATTTTTCCCTATTTTTTTCTTTTTTTCCTTTTCTTTTTCTCGCCGCACTATTCATCGCCGGCAAGGTGTTCGACCGGGGCTTCAAAAGAGGCGGCAGTGAGGAACAAGGGCGGCGCAAGGGGGCTTACCGCGACAGCTGCTCTGGGAGGAGCAAAGGGGGGCACGGGGATGCTTTGCGCATGCGGCACGTGGATTGCGGCGGTGGCCCTCGGCGCGTGTGCTCTGAACGGCGGAAAACGGCGGCGGTGCGGCAAAATCGGGCAGGGCACCGCCTTTTATAGGCGCGGCCAAGGGGGGCTCGGTGCGGGCGCGGGGTGGAAGGAGGGGTCCGGCTCGGCGCGCGGCGCGGGCGGTGACACGCGGCGGCGCACGGGAGGGCCGGTACGGCGGCGCAACGCGGCGGCCGAGCGCACGGCGGGCGGGTCCGGCGCGGCGGCGCAGCGCGCGGCGTAGGGGCCGGGCGCGGCTCGGCCGCGTGGCGGCGAGCGCGCGGTGCGCGGGCGCGGCTGGTACGGCCGGGCGCAACGCGGCGGGCGCGCGGCGCGGGGCGCGCGGGTCGCGCGGCCGAAGCGCTGCGCGCGTGGCGCGCGGGGTAGGGGCCGGGCGCGGTTGGGCGCGCGCGGCGCGTGGCGCAGCGCTGCGCGGGCGGCGTACAGAGTCGGCGGGGACGACGGCGCGCGCGCGCGGCCGGGCCGTACGGCGCCGAGCACCTCTAGCGCAATGAACAATGCCATTTCCGATTTTTCCCGATTTTCCCATTTTAATTTTCCATTTCTATTTTTCTCTCTTCCAAAATAAATTCCCTCATTCAAAATAATTTTTCACATAATATTTTCAACTTTTCTCCACTTTTATTTTCCCATAATATTTTTCATATTTATTTATTTTAAAAATCCCTTTTTCTTTTCTTTCAAATTTCAATATCCTTTCCCATATTTTTCCAAAACTTTCCCGGATTTCGAGTACGATTCCCGGGAACTTTATTATTTATTTTGTGTCTTAATTTATCTTTTCCCAACCAAAAATTTTATTTTATATTACCCGAAACGCGTTTTCACAAATCCGCACTTTCCCTCGAATTCCTTTTTAAAACCCTGATGCGGCTTTCGCACCACCGTTTGACAACTCCGAAACCTCCAAATACACCGAAAAGGGAATTGACCACGACTAAATTTATGCAACCGAGCTGGCAAATAAGAAGCAACAAACCCGAGAAGAAGCAATAAGCCAAGGTTTTTGAAAGTTCCGATTTTTACGTTCCGATTTCGGTTCTCTGATTTTCAGGATGTTACAGCTTGCAGGCATGGTTTTCGGAAAACATGATGCGTCATTTATGACCGGCGTGGAACATCCGAAGCGCCTCACCCATCCAACTTCTTAGCTTGGCCCATCGGATCTTCGGAAGGGCAAGTGACGTCTACATAACTTTTGTCGCCCACTGGAGAACCCAACGTAAGGTCACATCACCTTTCCAATCTCAACTGTCAAAGCCACCTGATACATGGGAAAATGTGGGATGCCAAAAGCTCGATGTGATGCAGCGACACTCCCAATCCTCGCGCCTCTTTACACCCAAAATTGGCACCTAAGAATCGAGATAGGAAAATTGCCAATGTTTGGAAAGTTTGCCGGTTTCCTTTGGGAGGGACGGTCTGACCGCTATGTATAGGCCGGTCGACCGGGCCTTGGGGCCATTCAGATCGACGGCATGTGGCCGGTTAGTCCGGCGGCAAGTGGCCTGCAGACCGGCAGAGTCCAAAACCAAGTCAAATTGCCGGTACTCGGGTTTCCTTGCTACATACGGTATGTCTCGGGTTTCCAAAGGTGTCTATCCCGAATTGGACGTGGAGGAGGGCCTCAGTAGAAGGCAAGATCAACCCCTATTTAAGGGCCAAGGCTGGTTCAATTGGCAAGACGTTCAACACACACACAATCAATCTAATCTAGCCGATTGTATTGTTGTTTTAGTTTTACTTTGGAGCAATGTTTTCTACTTTACCCTAGTTTAGTCCATCTTTGTTGATTTGCACCGTAAATCGTCCGCCGCCGCGAGAGTGCAACACCTCTTTGTAGGTTTGTCCCGAAAACCTTCCGTTCGCCCACGAGACGGGTGTTTATTCTTTGTTTTGCTCAAATCGGCTTCGCTAGCCGGTTTAATCTACAAAACCGATATTGGTTTAGTTTTTGCGGCGACTCCAATTTCACCGCAAGGCATTTAGGTGTTCCGATCATGATTGTCTTCTTGTCAAAAAAGTTGCCAACACGATTTTTGGCGACTCTGCTGGGGACGTAAATTTTTCAGCTCTTTAATCGGCCAAAAATCAATCTATCACATCAATTGTTCCCTTGCTTCATTGATTGTTTCAGCTAATGGAATGTTTCAGCTATACAGCCGGAATCGATCTATAATAGTGCGTGGGAACAACAACAAGCGACCGGCAACAGCTTGCTGTATACGGTCTGAAACTTAGGAACCAATCCTATTCAGATTGTTGTTCATACATGTTCTAGAGAAAAAATATCAGGCTACCCAAGTCGATCTACTGTTCATAAAAAAAGCAACACAGTCGATTACTACTGTATCGGCTATTTCTGTGAAACTTCGATTTCTCTAGATTTTTGCTACATACATACAGTAAGCTGGAACGAGATCAACGAGATCACAATGGACGAGATGTTGGCAAGATCGCTCATCAGGACCCATCAAGGTTTGGTTTTTAAGCCTGGACCTCCTCCTAAACTCGAGGTAACCTCCAATCCGCCCGATCCATCTATTGCTATTCAAAAAGTTAATGGTCGTTGTGTAGATCCATCTACTACTTCTAGTTTTGCTTCTATACAATATGCTTATAATGCTATGGAGGGATCTATGGGTGTTTATATAGCCGATTGCACAGGAACTGGCTATATGCACAACATAGCCAACAGACAGACCACGCATGACGTCGGTCTGACAGCGTCACTAACCACCGGTCAGACCGGACTATGGGCCGGTCAGACCATGCCTTATCTTGGCCAGATCGAACCTCCTGCGACCGGTCTGACCGCATCACTGACCACCGGTCAGACCGGACTATGGGCCGGTCAGACCGGGTGCTTGGCCGGTCAGACCGTGCCTACCATAGCCGGTCAGACCGTGCCCTATCTTGGCCAGATCGGACCTCCTACGACCGGTCTGACCGCACCACTGACCACCGGTCAGACCGGTCCATGGACCGGTCACACCGGGCGCTTAGCCCGTCAAATCGGACTATCTATAGCTGGTCAGACCGGTTCCCTGGAAGTTTTGACAGGTTTTCATACCATGACTAGCAATACTGATTTCAATTATTATTCATCACCTGTTAATACTGTTAGTCATGTTATTCCATATACTCATGCTATTTGTGCCAATAGTTGCTATGAGCCATTACAAAATCGTCAAGTAGATGGATTGGCACAAAACGCGCATTATGGCCAGTATAATCATATTGTGCCGCCACAATCACCTATTCCTAGGCCGCCAAATCCACAACCAAGTCCTAAGAATATGGAAGAGCAAATTAGAAACATCATTAGAGAATCATTTGGAATTGAGCCAAGGAATTGTGCTGAGGTTTACCAAAAGTTGTATCCTATATATTTTGATAATATCCCATATCCTCAAGGTTATAGAGTTCCTGAGTTCACTAAATTTAGTGGTGAGGATAATAGGGCTACATGGGAACACATAGGCCAATTTCTTGCACAATGTGGTGAAGCTAGTACTAATGATGTTCTCAAATTGCGTTTGTTTTCTTTGTCTTTGTCTCGTACTGGTTTCACTTGGTTTACTTCTTTACCGGTAAATTCTATTCATACTTGGGCTCAATTAGAACAACAATTTCATGATTGCTTTTATACTGATGAAACTGAGCTTAAGTTGTCTAGTTTAACATCGGTTAGACAAAAATATGATGAATCTGTCATTGATTATATCAAAAAGTTTAGAGATGCTAGAAACCGATGTTTTAATTTGAACACAACTCAAAAAGATTTGGCCAACATTGCATATAATGGATTGCTTGATTTTATTAAAGATAGATTGGATGGCCAGATATTTCTTGATATTGATCATGTGTTGCATGAGGCTCGCTCAAGAAAGCCGAGTGGATAATAATAGCTTAAGTGCTAATTTGGATGATAATGCAATAACCAGTATAGCTGAGCCAAGCGTTGGTTCGGATTGTGTTACTACTTTGAACAATGATAGAATAACATGCATCGCCGAATCAAGTGATGGTTCGGATTGTGTTACTAGTTTGGACAATGATGCATGTATAGCTGAACCAATTATTGGTTCGGATTATGTTGCTAGCTTAGATAATGACATCATTGAAAATATAGCCGACCCAAATGATGGTTCGGATTGTATCTCGTGCGACAAAGTGAAATAGTATTGTCACCTAAGACCGAGTTACGATTGGTCATGTGAATGTTGGAAAAGATAGTGATAATATCTTGTAGGGTAGTGGTAAAATAGAGTTTAAAGCAACATTGCATGCATGTGAAAGGCCATATCTTGAACATATAGATTAGGTCCCATACCCGCAAGGATTTAAGGTGTCCAACTTCACAAAATTCACAGGTGAGGATGCTAGAACAACAACTGAGCATATCGGCCAATTTATTGATCAATGTGGTAAGGCCGGTAGTGATGATGTGCTTAAGTTAAAATTGTTTCCTCTTTTCTTTGTCAAATTTTGCATCTATATGGTTTAGTTTACTTGCTCCTAATTCAATTCTACATGGTCGCAAATAGAGCATAAGTTTCATGATTATTTTAAAGATACGAGCTTGATGGAGCAAAGACCGATTGATAATTCATCGGTCAATTGTGATATTGTTTTGGTTACACCTATTGCTAAGACCGAAGTTATTCGTGATTCTCTACCTATTGTTCGTATTGATTTTGACGACAATAAAGTGTTGATTCGCCTAGCCAAGCTGAATCTACAATAGGAAAAAATGTTATTATTAGGGATGCTCGGCCCGAGATAATTAGGATCAGTAATGCTAAGGCCGAAGATCATAAGGTTACAAAAGATGACTCATCTAGTTCTATAAAGACTAAAAAGCCAAAGCTCACTTTTGAGATGCTTATGGCTAAATACAAGAAGGGATTAGCTCGGTCAACGACTTGATAATCGTACTAGTGATGTAAAGAGACAAAGATCGCTTCCTAGAAAGAGATTTGGTCAAACGCCAAAGCAATCGGAACCATCAACAATATCAACTCCATACAAACCTTCGGGTTGCGGCGCCATGGTATCCATATCCAATATCACTATACGGTTATCCTGTTATGTATTATATGCCATGGATGCTTCAATCACCTATGCCGTTTCATCAAGAATGGAAAGAATCGCCTAGGTCAGTACCAAAACATTCACACAACTCAAGGCAAGACCGTTTCTCACAAAAGAATTGGTTCGGTGGATCAAAGGCGAAAAAGGTGAAGAAGGTGTGGGTGACAAAAGAATTCAAAGCTCCGAGGTTGATACTATCAAGGAGGAGTCTCAAGATGTTCAAGTACCGCTGGAGGTGCGATAAAGGGGCTACAAGCAGAGAAGACCGAAGCCAACATCGTGACTACCAACAATGGTGGTCTGACCGGGGCAGTTGAGCAGTCTAACCGCTAGCCTAGGACCGGTCTAACCGAGCCATCAGGCCAGTCTGACCGACAACACACAGCCGGTCTGACCGAAGGGCATCTGAGATGAGTAAGAAAATTAAGGGCAACACAGGAGCTTCCACTTCGACCACAAATATTAAAAATCATTGCTTGGCTCCTAGAAAACAACCACAGCCAAAATGGATACCTTCCGGCTTATCTCACTCTCAAAAGAGGAGGATACAGCGTCTTCGAGCCATAGGTCAAAAAGAAAACAAGGCCGAAGATGTGGAGAACAAAACATGTGATAATTTGAAGCCTCGAACAACATACAAGCAGGTATGGAGACCCAAGGAAGAAAAACTTAAGAAACCGGTGATTTCCCAGGGTAGTGATAAATCAAATTCGATAAGAGAAGAATTATCGGTCATTAGAGGTAAGTCTCCTCCACATATTGCTATGGATGCTACTACGGTGTTTATCTTGCCTTCGAAATCGTGCGATCAAGAAAGCCGATTTTGCTCGGGAGGCAAGATATTAATATGCTCATGAAGAAATCAAGAAAGGTGAACGGCGATGTGTACAACATCACATCTTTGAACCGTCGTTTGTCGGATGCTAAGGCGAGGTATGGGTTTATTGTGTTCATCATTATAGTATGCCTATGTCATGATTAGAACATTGCTTGCTAACTAGCACATGTGTGTTTTGCTTATCAAATTGATATTGTGCATACGTGTTGCAAATGCCAATTCCGAGTGATGGAATTGGCAAGTTGGCATATAATTTATTTAAAGTATGATTTGGCTCGTTGGTCTATGATATTTATTAAAAGCCAAAATCATGCATGTTTTGATGAATCACCATTGAAAATATAGATTTCATAATTAGTACATCATGATATTTTGCTTCTTGGTAATCCGGCTAATGTCAATGATCAATGTGATGATTTGTTCTAGAGTTTTCTTTCTGTGGGAACATTGGCATTGTTATAATATTTCGCATGCAAGTGAGACATATGACTTTGGTGATTCATTATTGATCATACTTCAAGTGGCTAAGTGTTTTTGATGTCTTGATGATTGTTGTTTCAAAAGCCATCTGAATTAGTATTCATCTAGGCATATTAATTGCATGTTATAATTTTCATATATCTAGAAAGAAGGAATTTTGGTCCAATAATTTGATGTACCAAGCATCTCGGCTATAATATCAAAAAAGGAGTATTTTTTAAAACTGGGAAAGCCGGTGCTTGATTTTAATTCTTTGGGGAAAATTGGCGAAGTCACTGCATCGGGCGGTCTCACACTCGCGCATCACCGTCTGGCCCGACCGCAGTGGCCGCGGTCGACTGAGCTTTGTGTGGCCGGTCGACCGGGTTTGAATAGGAAGCCGAGGGGCACGATACACTTGATTCAGAGGCCGAATTAATTGTAAATTCGGATATTTGTGCCTGTGGAGACAAGAAGAAGATCAAAGAACATCCGAAGTGGTGGCATGAGGTGTTTTCGTAGTGTTATGGGCTCACGGATATCTACACATGGTGCTACCAAGGTTACTCCTTTTGAGGTGGTCTATGCACAAGAAGTCATTTTGCTGAATTTTTGTTCTCTTCGATATATAAACTAAGGCTATTTATCGATTGAAGATTACAAGACCTTGATGGGAAACAATCTAGATGGGGTGATTGACAAGCGTTCGAAGGTTTTGGAAGAGAAGAAGAGTGTGGATAAGGCTTACAACAAAAAAGTGAAAGCGGGATCATTTCAAGAAGATACTTAAAGAAATACTTTCTGAGTGTTTAGCAGGATGCTTTGGAAGTTTTATGGCCGATAATTAGATTATCGCCCTTAGATAAACATGTTCTATGCTTTTACATTCATGATGTTCATCATAAAAGGCAGGGGCACGTGTTTACACCCAAAATTGGCTCCTAGGAATCGAGATAGGAAAATTGCCAATGTTTGGAAAGTTTGCCGGTTTCCTTCGGGAAGGACGGCCTGACTGCTATGTATAGGTCGGTCAGACCGGGCCTTGGGGTCGGTCAGACCGGCGGCATGTGGCCAGTCTGACCGGCAGAGTCCAAAACCAAGTCAAATTCATCAGTACTCGGGTTTCCTTGCTCCATACAGTATGTCTCGGGTTTCCAAAGGTGTCTATCCCGAATTGGATGTGGAGGAGGGCCTGTAGAAGGAAGGACCAACCCCTATTTAAGGGCCAAGGCCGGTTCAATTGGCAAGACGTTCAACACACACACAATCAATCTAATCTAGCCGATTGTATCGTTCTTTTACTTTTACTTTTCAGCAATGTTTTCTACTTTACCCTAGTTTAGTCCATCTTTGTCGATTTACGCTGTAAATCGTCCGCCGCCACTGCGAGAGTGCGACACCTCTTTGTAGGTTTGTCCCGAAGACCTTCCGTTCGCCCACGAGACGGGTGTTTATCCTTTGTTTTGCTCAAATCGGCTTCGCTAGCCGGTTTAATGTATAAAACCCATCTTGGTTTAGTTTTTGCTAGATCAAGGTGGTTGGCGACTCCAATTTCACCGCAAGGCATTTAGGTGTCCCGATCGTGATTGTCTTCTTGCCAAAAAAGTTGCCAACAGCGCCATAAACAAGAAGTAGCAGAGAATGTAAGAGGACTTTACTTTGACATTGGCAAAACCCCACTGGCTTTTGGGTCACGTTCTTCTCGACTCGGAGCACGCTTTCGAGCCAGCCTCCCCCGGTCGAGATCGGGACTACCATGTGCCCCGGGCGTAGTCTCGACCATGACCATGTTATTCGCCGCCCCAGGGCAGCGACCTTGATGACTCGAATGTGGTCTTCCGAGCTAGTCCACAAGTGAGGTTGGGGCTACTTCAAGCCCCAGGGCCTGTAGCCCCGAACACCTCACCCATCCTCACAGCCCTTGGGCAGTGGAATCTCCGACTCGGGGGCTGAAGGCCAAATTGCCTACCCTCAGTCAAAGCAGGGACTTCCAAACGCCTCTGGGCGGCAGACCTGTTCATCTCGGCTAACCCCTTTTTGGTGGACCTCGAGCATCGCTCGAGCATCGCTCTTGATGATTTTACCTGTGCTCGGATGTGCCATCCGACCCTAAGCTCGGGGCTACACCGCAGTACACACCTAGGCAAGTGCACCCGCAAAATCTCGATTCATAATGAGTGCTAGGGATCGACACCTTGGAAGAAAGCTTGACTCTAAGGCCGAATGTTCCATTCGCCCTTAGGCTCGGGGGCTACACCTGGCAGGTGCACGTAGGTGGTGCACCTACCAAAACCTTGGCTCAAAGCTCCGAGGATCCATTGAAGACGACACTCCAAAAGAACTTTGACCCTAAGGATGGATGCTTCATCCCTCCTTAGGCTCGGGGGCTGCTATGGGAGGTGTCACCCTGGTGCCTCAAAACCCGGATTGAACCCCAATGTAAGTCAAACCGAGTGTCCTCCTGGATGTGACCGAGAGCACGACCCCCTAGGAGTCGGGCATTCTGGCCTTTCCCCGAGTTCGACCTCAGCCCCTTCTCTCTGAAGGAGAACGCGGAGGCTACGATAGCCTAAAACAAAAATTTATACCGTGCAATCCAGGATAGCTTGCAAGTAAGGGCCCATAGATGGTTACCTATTGATGTGCAGTGTAGCGGAATTAGCCAATAAGGAGCTATTCGATCTCGAACAAGTCTTGCCGACCTCGCGGATATCCCAGTCGACCTCGGGAACAGCTTGCCAACCTCGGGAGCAAAATAGCCGACCTGCCGACCTTGGAGCACTTCGCCCGACCTCGATGGCGGATTCATCTACGTCTTGCCTCGCCTGACCCCGACAGAATCCACGTGCGCCGCCCGATTGCCTGTTAGCGCTTGAACTCGCCGAAGCCGATGCCGATGCCTATCCGATTCGCCCGGCCCCTCGACTTGCCGACCCCGACCCCAAGCCGCCGAATTCAAGTTGGCTAACTCGAATCTCAGCGAGATTCGATACCACCTAAGATCGCCACAAAGTAGTGATGTCTCTATCGGTATCCACACAACCAGGGAAAGAACTTCGAACACTCGTGTGCTAGCATGCGATGCATGGCTAGAGTTTGGCTCGAATGTGGGAGGGTTTTCGTGGAGAGATCTATTCGGCTGTCTATTGTGTACAGATCCCTCTACCCCTCGCCTCCTTATATAGGGTTGCCGACTGGGCCTAAAGGCCCATCGGGACTCCTTGTCCGGTTGGACCTCTATCCAATTGAGCTGTATCCGAGTCCAACTCGAATGTATATTCTTTCCTGTTAAGTGTGCGACCCTGTAGGCTCAGGTATACATGGTTTCGACCCGAGTCCAACTCGGCCAACCGTCAACAGCGGCCTCTAGCAGAACGTATTGACACCAAGTATACAAGAGGGTTAATTCGGCTGTACCTGTAATGTGTGCACAAATCCCTTTGCCTCATGATACCAATTGAGCTATAGGCAAGACATGTGCCATCCTATTTAACAGCTTAATCATTCACTCGATCTCGTATTGGATTATCTTTCTATTGATTGACTCCTCAATCAACTCAGCATGGCCATGCACTTCGTAATCCATTACTTCGAGGGGCCAGAGATATCTCTCCCAAAGGAGGGGCAAATTCCATCTTGATCAATCACATTCCACTACATGTTCCATAGCAGACCCGAAAACTACTTTTATAACTACCTAGTTACGGAATAACTACTTAGGTCAAAAGACTTTGCACCAACACTACTTGAGACCAACTAATGGCACATTAATTTCCTGTACTGTCTTAGAGTGGGTCTATCCAACAACGTGTTCTCTAACACATGTTCACGTTTATTGATTTGGTATCTCCATACCATGATCTATTAGACATGATCATCAATCATAAACATGTTGATCTTAGAATCATATTTGTTCCATAAATATGATATACGATCGAGGATCATTTAGAAATAGATTCATACATAAAGAGTCTCATAAATAAGTCACATACTTATTGATCAATATGAGTTGTCTATTTCATGGAACTTATTAACAGTTTATTCATTAATACATAAACATTGACTATGATATCCAACATCTCCATGTTGCCTCTAGGGCATATCACTAACAGTCTCCCACTTGCACTAGAGTGAATCCTGTAAGTATCTAATATCCATTGCTCTGGTGTGCGCCTAATGTTTCGACAGAGGGAGAGGTTTTGTCAACGGATCAGAAATATTTAGATGCGTGTGCACTTTGCATATCTTTACGTCACCTATGTCCACTATCTCACAGATGAGATGGTACCGCCGAAGTATGTGTTTGGATTTTTGATGCGACCTAGGCTACTTAGCCTGTGCAATGGCACCACTATTATCACAATACAGAGACATTGAGCCAGTCGCACTGGTCATCAAACCCATCTCAGAAACAAATTTTATCATCCAAAGAGCCTCCTTTGCAGCTTCAGAAGCAGCAATGTACTCGGCTTGCATTATAGAATCAACAACAGTGTCCTGCTTGAAACTCTTCCAACCGACTGCTCCTCCATTCGGACAGAATACAAACCCAGATTGCGATCTATAGTCATCTTTGTCTGTTTGGAAGCTAGGATTGGTGTAACCACTTACAACGAGCTCTTCTTCACCTTCATAGACTAGGAACATATCCTTAGTTCTTCTTAAGTACTTAAGGATATTCTTTACAGCTATCCAATGACCTTCACCTGTATCCAATTGGTACCTGCTCGTAGCACTCAAAGTGTACGAGTCATCTGGATGTGTACATAGCATGGCATACATGATGGATCCAATTACCGAAGCATATGGAACCATACCAATTTTACTCCGCTCATCATGTGTCCTAGGACATTGATACTTGCTAAGATTGATGCCATACGACATTGGCAAGAAACCTTTCTTGGAATCATGCATGTTGAACATCTTCAACACTTTGTCAATGTATGTACTCTTGGATTTATCTCTATAGATCTGAATGCCCAATATATATGTCGCCGTTGGTGTGAATTTTTACACGCACCGGCTCGAGAGATCTACTTAACTCCTGCACGTCCGAATTGGTCGCCCGGTGATTGAGCGAGCATGCCAGTTGGTTTGATCCTGCAACCAACAAGAAACAAAAGATAGGCATTTGGTTAGGGTTAGATCTTACTCGATCGGCTATGGATATTAATAAATGTACAATTACTATCCCAAAGCACATTTAGATTAAGTGATTGGGATAGATCGGTAGCATACCGAGACAAGTATAAATCACTTAGATCTAAAAGTACATTAGGAACACAATTATATATATTCATAACCTAGTCGATGTCGCATATCTAATGTAAATCGGCTAGTACTCCGATATGTTTTATAAAAAGATATTAATCAGAACTAAATGTGTTAAACCAAGATCAATCGGCTGTTATTATAACCTAACGGTTGATGCCGGGCTTAACCCATTTAATTAGATTAAGATCTTGACATAAAAGGCAGTTCTAATTCATTTAGCAGTAATAATACATAAAAATGATTAGAACATGTAAGACCAGCTGAAACCCCGGCACTATCCCTAATAATAAACATTGAACCAAATGGATCTGTATAGCTCTAAGAGCGACTTAATAGATCAAGTTGATGCAGCATTAAGTACAAAAAGGTACGAGATCTATTTAGGCTAACGAGAACTCCGTCGGCTGCTATCTTCAAAGAGATATTAGCCGATCGCGAGATAGATCTAGACATTGATCTAGATTATATGCCGCATATGATAGATTAAGCAGTTTATAACATCAGAATTAGAGTATCATGATAATGGAAGCACTAACCCCAAGATACAAGCCACTTGTAACAAGAAATTACTTTGTTCAGAGATCGAACCCGATGCAGCCCAAGAGCAAAGCAAGAACTCGTCAAGAAAACGTAAAACGAAAAGATTGGCGATGTGCCGAAGTTGTATTGATGTGTGTTAATTTTACAAGGTCTCGGGTCATATTTATACCCGAATGTACAATGAGTCCATAACGGACACGATTCCTATTATAGTTTAAATCTCTAAGCAAATCGACATTATCTCAAAAGGAAACTATACAAAATATCCTAACTTAAAAGATACAATTGCCGTTACAGGACCTTATCCGTAGGTGGCAATATCTTTAACGCACTTTGGAAACAAAATCCAATAATTTATTTTTAACCTTTTCTTTCGGGATTGGCTCCACTTCTGTCTTCGCTCGGAATCGGCTATCGGCTATCCTGTTCCGACTCTGACTCAGCCGACTGGCTCCGTAGCCAATTCGGACTTAGCCGATACAATCTCTGCTTTCGCAGATTTGGTTACCAAATTTTGTCGTTAACACATCCACCCCAAGTCCGCGATATGATAATGTTGTGGATTTGACGCAATTTCGAACTCAGCGCAATCCTAGATCGAGTCCGCCTCGGCCATCACGAAAAACTCTTTGAATAACACTCGTTCTGCCCCGAGCAAATTCACGTCGTTACTCTACGCCCCATCCAAACCCTAGCCAACAACCCCTTCAGTTCTCCTTGTCGATTTCCTCAAAGCCAAAAAGCGCACCCACCGGCGATCCTCTCCGCAGCAGCACTCTTCCTCGGCAATGGCGTCTTCTAGCACCCCTTCCGGCACACCCCAGCAGAGTACCCCGAGGTAAGTCCCATCGGTTGCAACCCTTTTCCACCGCAACTTAGTTGTTTTCCTTTCGTAATTTTGTTCTTCTTTACATTTCAATTGTTGCATCTCTCCCACCAAGTTGTGATCCCAAACCTTCTGCACCCCAATCAATTCTTGTTAGGGCCAATCGACAATTTGGATCCCTCCGAGTTCATTAATGTCGAAACCAATCGGATCCCCTTTAGATTCTCTAGCCCTTACTTGGCATACTGGTCTTGAGCTTTTAAGTCGTGGCCTTCAACCGACAAAACATGGCCGGCTTGGTACCTTAGGATGTCAGCTGGGAAACAAGCTCACTGGAATGAACTAGGGATATCACAGTGTCTATCCTTAACTATAGCCGACATGCTTAAGGATGAACCCCTCTTATCAGCTGCTAGTTATTTCTAGTCGGACACCCTCAACGCTTTTCTGTTTAGGCAAGGGCCGATGACGCCAACACTCTTAGACATCGTGATGATCATAGGGCTTGATATCAACTCAGTAGTCAACCCCTACAACATCACCACCAAATGTCACCACTCTTTTAAGACAAAAAGCACTAGAGGCTGGAATGGGTTTATAACCATGAACATGAAGACTAGCCCGATCACTGACAGAGAGCACAAAGCCTTCCTCCTCATGTGGTTGGAAAAGTTCATCTTCTGTGGGTCGAGCTGTGGTCCAACAAACAACTAGCAACAAGTAGCCGAAGCTTTGGTTGATAAGAAACAGATCCCCCTGGGAAAATACCTCCTTGGATACCTTTACCAAATGCTGAGCAGTGTATCGGCTAAGCTTGCCTCCAAATTGGCTATTAATACCAGAGGTCCCTGGTGGCTATTGCAATTATGGTTAAAGCTCCACACCTACAAGGTTGCTCGAAGACCAGACCTCTTCGAAGCCGATTTCCCTCTAGCCAAACCAAGGATTGAGGATGATGAAGAAGTTACAACACGCCGATGCCTATCATTTGGAGAAGCAGCTTCTTCTTACTCTAGATCCAAGCTTTCGGCTGATCATTTCAAGGACTGGTCAGCAATTTTTATAATGGATTCCCAGACACTTCAAAAATTTGGTTTGCCTATGAGAACTTTTAGCGCTTCGAGCTCCCCGACGACTTCAGACTGGATGAGATTAACTCTACAAAATTTGAGAAGTCAAGGGAAATCTTTGTGTCAGCAATATCTCCTTGTATCCTCCCAGTTGGCAGCCACCGAGGGAGAAACGTGCAAAAATCATATGAGTTCTACCACCCCACAAGTGCTGCCAGGCAACTGCGCATGGGTCAGCTGCCGATCAGTCTGTTTCTCTCAGAAAAAATCCAAGCCAGGGGAAAAATCATCTCGGATCTCATGATGCATCGGCTGCTGGACATTGAAGGTCCTCTCCTCGGTGACATAGACAACATTGACTTGGCAGTATCAAGGACGATCACCTTCAGCGATGGTGGAATGAATGGAAACTGCATCTATTTCACCAATCGGCTTCGATGTACCTGACCATCGTCGACTCGGACTTAATCCCATAAGTAAGTACCTTCTTCTCCAAACTTTTCCTTCTTCAACTAGTATTTAAATGCCTTATCAAATGTTTCTTTGCTTTTGCAGACGACTGACTCCTCCCCTCCTCATGTGAGGAACACCGGGGTCGCACTTCATTATGCCTCCAGACTGCTGCCGAGTAGTGGAGGACTGCTGCCGATCGGCTTCCACGCGCTGAAAGTATCAAAACTGCAGCACGGCCAAACGTGCGAGCCACTCTGTCGACAGAAGAGGAGCAAGCCATCGGCTGCGGCTGTTGAGAATAAAAAGGCTTCAAAGAAGCAGAAGAAGAACCAGCCGATGACTTGCCTCCTATCGACCCAGACGTGGATGCAGTTCTTGAGCAAGAGGTCGTGGATGAGGAAATGGAACAAGCCGTCGATGCCGCCGTAGCTGAGACGAGCTCTTCAAACCAGTATGCTCGGACCCCGTCGGCTGACGACCAGCCCGTTGAAAAAAACTCCGAGTCCTCCAAAGCGCGCTCCCCGTCCTGCACCGGTAAACCTCTTTTATTGCTTAGCTTGTCAATATCTTTACATCCATCTCTTATCAAGCTTTTGTGTCTACAGACAAAGAAACTGGCTTCTAGGAAAAAGGCAGCTCCTCCTTCACCGGTGAGTCTTATCAATTTCAACTTTTTGGTTAGCCGATTCTTGAACTTATCTCTTTTCAGCCTTCTCGTGCACCGACACCCGCTCCCATTGTATCAAGTGAACGCACGCAGTCGCCTCCTGGTGGAGGCGATGCTGAAGACGAGGCAACCTCAACCTTAGCTATCCGAGTAAGTTTTTTCTAACTCTGTGAACCGGCTCATCTATTTCTTATTGACATCCTAATTCTTTTTCTCTCTGCAGACTGTCGCCGACCTTCTTCCCTTCGATCTCACGGAATTCATGGACGAAGACGAAGAAGCCAACAAGGCCCTAGTCCAATTGGATGAAGACTTGAGAACCACTCGCCGGATATAGCCCAGCGGCTCGAAAATTCCTCGACGCCCGGTTGCCGATCGCGGATCGGTTAGAAACAGATTCGATGAAATCCAAAATCGGCTACCGGATCGCCTAGCCGACACCATTGCGCCGGCTACGTTCCTCGAGGCCGATCGGCATAAGTTTGAGAGGGCCAAACAAAGGTTAGCCGATCGACGGGAGAACAAAGCGCCTGAGGCCACTATTGAAATCAATCGGCGGTGCAATCATCGCCGAGAAAGCAAAACTTGATGACATGAAGTCCGAACCAAACGCTGGTTGCGCAAACGTCGAGAAGAGGTGGCGGCTGAACTTGCCAGTGCTTGACGCTCAAATTGGCTTGGAGGAACAATGCCTAGCCGGCCTCCCCAAGTCGATTGAAGACCAAAGGGCGAAGATCAAAGCTTCGGTGGCGTATTTGTCCGACATGGCGAAGGCTTTGAAGTCCACCGGGAGTGATGCACCAAGTCAAGGCAATCGAGGACATAGACCAAATCGCGCAAGGCTATATCGACCATAAATGAATTTCTGCCTCACTAAGACGATTGTAAATCTTGATCTTGTAACTTCAAAATTGTGTGAACACTTTATAGGCTTTTGTAATCTACCGACTATTCTTAAACGCTTGCATGTTGTTTTGTATGTATAATTCCGTAACCACTTGTTGTACCCTTAGCTTTACTCATACACCTTCCGCCAATTCACTTTTGTCTACGTCCTAAACTGTTTGAAAAAATTTCAAAGTCTTAGAAATTTTGAAGCTCGTGATTGTGACCTCTTACTTCATATAATATATGGCCCCTCGATTTTCTCAATGTTGTCCTCAACATTGATAAAATTATAAGACGAAGCTTGACGTCACTTGCCGGCTAGACGTAGCCGATTGGAAAACTTAGGATGGGAAAAACATAGAGTCGGGATGTCCTAAAGGCGATGTGTATGACACATCGGCTAGCATGAATCGGCAAGGATGTAGCCGAATCATGAGTTGATCCAAACACTTGTGTAATATTTCTTCAAGTATTTTCCATGAAGAGCCCCTCCAAACACTTCTCTATTTAATCATTCTAGCATATAGGCTCCCTTGGAGAGGCATTTGTGGATCTTGAAAGGCCCTTCCCAATTAGGTGACCACTTGCCAAATTTGCTATCACTTGAGCCGATCGACAATATCATCTTTCAAACAAGCTCTCCTTGTTCAAAAGACTTGGGTACAACTTTCTTGTTGTAATGACGAGCCACTCGTTCTTTGTCCCTGGTCACCTTTTCCACTGCACGCATCCTAGATAGAACGAGGTCTTCGGACTCATCGACCATCAGACTATAGTAATCATCGGCTGTCAACTCATCCTGTAATTGAATCCTTCTTGAGCCGATGATGTTCTCCCATGGCAAAACTGCTTCGTGTCCGTAGACCAACTTGTATGGAGGTACTTGGATCGATCCATGGCAAGCCATCCGATAAGCCCACAATGACTCGGCCAATCAGCTATGCCATTGCTTTGGGTACTCGGCAATCTTCCTCTTTATCAGCTTGATCACACTTTTATTTGACATTTCAACCTGTCTGTTAGCCTCAGCATAATATGGTGAAGAATTCAACAACTTGATCCCCATGCTGTTGGCAAATTGGACAAACTCGTTGGAGACAAAGATAGATCCCTAATATGTAGTGATAGTGTGAGGGACGCCGAACCTGTATATAGTATGCTCCTTAACAAATTTGATCGCATCCCCGGAATCAACCTTTTTCAAGGGAATTGCTTCCACCCACTTAGTAAAATAATCGGTTGCCACTAATATAAACTCGTGCCCTTTGCTCGAGGGTATATTGATCTGGCCGATCATGTCGATTTCCCAACCTCTGAACGACCAAGGCTTAATGATAGGGTTCATAGCCGATGCTGGTGCTCTCTGTATAACCCCAAATTTCTGACAATCTTGGTAGCCCTTGTAATACTTGAAACAATCTTCCAGCATAATTAGCCAAAAGTATCCTGCTCTTCGAAATAACCACTTCATCTTATGAGCCGATTGATGAGTGCTACAGATCCCCTCGTGCACCTCTCCTTTGGCAACCTTCGCTTGATCAGCACTTAGGCATTCAAGTAGCACGCCATCAATCTTCCGATAATATAAATCTTCATTGAGCAAGACTTACCGTAGAGCCTTGAAGCGTAGTTTCCTTGAAGCCTACTGAGAAGGGTTCTGTAGATAATTGTAGACATCAAACCTCCAGGTATCGGCTGAGATGGTGGCAATCTCTACTTCAATTTCTTTTGTCATTGGCTTGTAGCCCAATGCCCCCTGAGCCAAATCATTTGCCTCCGAGTTCTGCTCTCTGGGGATCTGTTTTCAAGTTACTAGCCGAAAGCCGTCCATCAAATCTCAAGCATTTTTTATAATATATCATCGGTCGTCATTTTTGCATTCATACTCTTCGGATAGTTGTCCAATGACCAATAATGAATCGCCCATTATCTCGATGGCGCGCTTCGACCTCTTTGAGCAGCTTGTAATCCCTTGAGCACGGCTTCATATTCGGCTTGATTGTTTGTGGCATGAGGTGTGATAGAAAAAGCAAACTCGAAACTTGCCCCACTGGGAGGAATTATCACTAAGCCGATGCCGCATCCATTCGTGCAAACCGAGCAATCAAAAGTTAAAGTCCAAGGCATAATGTCCACTGAGCTGATTGAATCATCTTTGTGTTCCACTATGAAATCGGCTATAGCTTGTCCTTTTACAGCCTTGGGTGCTTGATACCTTAAATCGAACTCCGTCAAAGTAAATATCCATTTCCCAACTCGCCCTTTCAGAACTAGAGCCGATAGCATATAATTTATTACATCGGCCTTGCATACTATGTCGTGCATGAAAAATAAAGGCACAAACATAATTTCTCCATGGGAGAGTACCTTGTCTCTGCATCGAGAAGTCTCGAAAATATAGGCACAAAAATTACCTTATCTTTCCCTTCGATCTCCTGAATAAGAACTGAGCTGATAGACTTCTCGTCGGCTGATAGGTATAATTTGAAAGGCACTCCCTTTTGTGGTGGAATCAATACTGGAGGGGAGCTCAGATAATTCTTAATATTGTCCAAAGCCTTCTGCTGTTCTACCCCCCAAGTGAATACTTGATCGGCTTTCAGCCGAAGCAGAGGTGTGAACGGCTCCATCTTCTTTGATAGATTGGCTATAAAGTGCCTGATGAAGTTGATTTTGCTGATCAAAGACTACAATTCCTTCTTGTCCTTCGGAGGTTGAATGTCTTAATAGCATTGATGCTTCTCTGGGTGACCTCGATTCCCCTCTCATGAACAAGAAATCCCAAGAACTGGACAGCCGACACGCCAAACATGCACTTTATAAGGTTCATCTTCAGGCCATATTTCCTTGTCCTCTCCAAAACCTTTCTTAAATCGGCTATGTGGTCTTCCACCTCCTTGGATTTGACAACGACATCATCAATGTAGATTTCCACTAGGAAGCCGATCAAGTCATGAAAGATGTAATTCATGTTCCTCTGATACGTAACTCCAGCGTTCTTCAGCCAAAAGTCATGACGACCCACTCATATAAGCCAATTGCTCCCGGGCACCCGAAAGCTGTCTTGTGAATGTCCTCCTCGGCCATGAAGATCTGGTTATAACCAGCGTTGCCATCCATAAAACATATGATTTTGTGGCCAGAGGCGGCATCTACTAGCAAATCGGCTATGGGCAGAGGGTACTCATCTTTAGGGGTAGCCTTGTTCAAATCTCTGAAGTCGATGCATACCCTAAATTTGTCATTTTTCTTCATTACTGGAACTATGTTTGGAACCCAATCTGCATATCGGCAGGGCCAAATAAAACCAGCATTATATAGCCAAGTGATTTCGGCTTTAATCGCATCATACATATCGGCCTTAAACCTCCTGGGAGGCTGTTTGTACCGCCGATATCCAGGTTTAATGAGGAGCCGATGTTCAACGATGGATCGGCTCTGCACTGTACATCTCAAAATACTCCCAAGCAAAGCAATCTTTATATTCCTTCAATAAATCAACAAGCTTTGTCCTAAAATGAGAAGACAAATTTTTGCTAATGTATGTCGGCCTAGGCCTATCTTCTGGACTATCACTTCTTCCAAATTGTCGGCCGACATAAAACCTTGCCCCAGTTTACCGTCAATGTCATCCATGGTGTCTTTGTTGTAGACGCTCGAGCCCTCCACGACGCCCTCAAAGTAATAGTTGGGGCTCTTCGTCTCCAATTGGCTGCATGTCGAATCGTACACCTTAAAAAACGACTTGCCAAACTTTGCCGTACAAGCAATCAATGCCGTCGACTTCCCATAAAGTAAAGCCGGCGTTAGCAACGTTGACCGACTTGTCGGCAGGCACGATCTCTATCTCGTTGTCTTGCCATTGGATTAAGCTTTGATGCATTGTGGGAGGGATGCAGCAGTTGGCGTGGATCCAATTCCTTCTGAGCAGTAGGCTGTACGACCCCTTCCCGTCGATGACGAAAAACGTTGTGGGCATGGTTTTGCTACCGACGGTCAGCTTGACGCTTAAAACTTCCTTGGCCTCCGATGGGTTGCCGCCGAAATCCTTGAGCACCATATTCGTCTTGATCAAGTCATCGGCTCCCTTGCCTAGCTTTCGAAGGTTGCATAAGGCATAAAATTGACGGTGGCCCCTTCATTAACTAGCATTTTGGACATCGGCTTCCCATTGACAAATCCTTTGACATACAAGGTCTTCAGTGCCCTTTTTGTCCCTCGGGTTTCTCGAAGATAGCCTCGTTCCGGGACAATACTAGTTCGGCCAAGGCGTCTTCAACATTGTTTGCATCGGCCTTGACACCTCAAACTCAGCCATCAATATGAACACCATATTGATCGATGCGTAAGCTACTCCTTTCCCTTTTGCTGTCCTCCTAGCCTTGTCGGCTAGGCTCTCATCGGCTGGGGTTGCCTGTTTCTTGACACGCCCTGCCGACTTTGTTGACGTTGAATCATCCGTTGGACTTCTTCCTCCTCTCCTTCGCTATTCAAGCCTCCGAATTTTCCTTTTTGCATTTTGGTGAACAGTCCGAAGGGCACCATTGGGGTTTGGCCGATCTGGTTTTTTTTCAACCTCTTTCATCGTCCTCTTCGTGTTCTTCTTGGAAAAAGTCCTGGTGAATTGGGACAAGCCGATCATGGACAGAAAGCTTACGTTAGTTGAGTTGAACGGCTCGGGGGACGAATCGGCTCGAGCTTTCCATTCGTGGATCCTTGTATTCGTCCTCCCTATATTCGCTGCATGCCGGGCAGTTCTCAAGAGTGGGCAACCTCATTCCCGATTCCCAATAGAATCAGAAGAACTCACAGCGCCAATGTGGATCACAGCTGTCATGGTGATGAAAGTATGCCACTCCTAGGTGATCCGGAGTCCTCCGGTATGGCTTGCCGCGTCGGTTCTCTTCTTCTTCATGAACCCTATGCTGGAACAACAGTCAACTGTCCACCTGTCTGGGGCGTCGATCGGCTGATCGGCCACCGGTGTAAACCATGTTGATTGACGTGGCGTTCATCGCAATCAGCTCTTGTTGATCCAAGTTGGCCTCGGTTGTTTGTTGGGATTTGGCTAAGCCGTACGCCATTCGTTCTATCGATCGCTCGCCTAGGGCCGGCTTGGACCATGTTGACAGAGAAGGGATTCCTCAACTTTCATCGGCTTAGCCGATTCCTCAAACTTAATATTCCCGCCTCGATGGCCGACCGTATATGTTGGTGGAAGACCATGCAATCGTTGGTGCTGTGGGAGGTGGTGTTGTGCCACTTGCAATACTTTTCTTTTGAGCTCCTCGGCCGATGGAATGACGTGGTTGGCCGGAAGCTGTATCTATTTCTTCCTCAGTAGTAGATCGAAGATCCTATCGGCTTTAGTTATGTCAAAATCATACTTTTTTCCTTAGGTGATTTCTTCAGCCATTGGCACATTATAGCCTTTTTGTTCTTAGTCCATTCGGCTGCTGCAACTTCTGCGTCACTGTCGCTTGAATCAGAATCCGTTGCGTAAGCGACGTGGGTGACTTTCTTGAAGGCCTTCTTTGATTCTTGAAACCTTTGTTCATGGGCCGTCACCTTCCGAGCCAAATGGGCTAAGCTCTCGAAATCTTGAGCCGAAAACCTCTCACGGATCGGGGCCAAAAGGCCATGAAATGCTAAATCGACTAGCTGTGAGTTTGACAGTACCAGGTTGTAGCAGCGGTTCCGCATGTCCCTAAACCGCTGGATGTAGTCTTGCAACGATTCCTCGTGCTTCTGCCTGACACTGGTCAAATCCGACAACTTCATTTCATGCGTGCCAGAGTAGAAGTAGCTGTGGAATTGCTTCTCGAGATCGGCCCAGCTCTGGACCGAGTTGTAAGGCAGGGATGAAAACCATGTAAAGGCCGATCCCGAGAGAGACAGTGGGAATAAGCGCACTCTGAGCACATCAGTAGCTGATGCTTCTCCGCATTGCGCCAGGAATCGGCTGCTCGTAATTGCCTCCTGGAAACTGATGCTAAAACTGATTCATAGCAGGAGGCACCCGAGAGGCACATGGTGGTGTTTGCTCGGGAGAGGCCGATTGTCGCCGGAGTTGTGAGGCGGATCCGGCAATAGCTACCAATCGGCACGTTATGTATGACGAATTGTCGATTGGTGTTAAACATGTCTTTCGCCTGCTCCTGAGTCGTCACTGGGATGCCAATGCCCTGATGTGGAGACTGTTGCCGAACCAGAACCTTAGGATGCGGCCGTGTAGCCGACGACTGTGGGTTAGGCTGGATCGGGGCTCCCCCTGGAGGAGTCGGCTGCCCGAGCGGAGGGACTGGCAAACCGTGGGTTGACAGTGTCCCGTACGTGTGGAAACGGCCGTCGCTGAAATATGTCGGCCCTCTTGGCAGCTTTCTCGGCTATCTTTGAATCAACCACGCTGCTTATCATATTGTTCAATGTGTTCACCAAAGATCCCCGACCGGTTGACAAGCGCGTGGTGACAGCCGAGTCGATCCGGTCTTGCAACGTGTGGAGCCCTAAATCATCCTATTCTTGCTTGACTTCCTCCATCTTTTTCTTCCCTTTCTTGTCCTCGCTGGAGGAAGCACCAAAGTCTTCAATGCTAAACGTGAATTTCTGGAGGACTGCCCCAGATCTGGTCTAGACGAAAGATTGCAGATAATGTGCTTGCAGCTGCTCAACCATCTGCTGATATTCGGCCTTTTGTTTGGTCGAAAGCTTGTCCATAGTCACCGGGATGACGTTTTCCTGGTCGAGATCAGCTGATATAACGTTCACCTTTGCACTGGATCCGGAAGATGTAGTCCCACCGGGCGTGCCAAAAGCGTGTTGGTATGAATTTTTGACATGCATTGACCTAGGAGATCTGCTTAACTCCAGTGCAGGTCCGAATTGGTCACCTCTGGTGATAGAGCGGGCGTGCCAGTTGGTTTGATCCTGCAACCAATAAGAAACAAAAGATAGGCATTTGGTTAGGGTTAGATCTTACTCGATCGGCTATGGATATTAATAAATGTACAATTTCTATCCCAAAGCACATTTAGATTAAGTGATTGGGATAGATCGGTAGCATACCGAGACAGTATAAATTACTTAGATCCAAAAGTACGTTAGGAACACAATTATATATATTCATAACCTAGCCAATGTCGCAGATCTAATGTAAATCGGCTAGTACTCCGATATGTTTTAAAAAAATATATTAATCTGAACTTAATGTGTTAAACCAAGATCAATCTCCATGTTAGTATAACCTAACGGATTGATGCCAGCTTAACCCATTTAAGTAGATTAAGGTCTTGATATAAAAGGCAATTCTAAATCATTTAGCAAGAATAATACATAAAAATGATTAGAACAGGTAAGACCGGCTGAAACCCCGCCACTATCTCGAATAATAAACATTGAACCAAATAGATCTGTATAGCTCTAAGAGCGAGTTAATAGATCAAGTTGATGCAGCCTTAAGTACAAAAAGAGGCAGAAGATCTATTTAGGCTAATGAGAACTCCTTGAGATGGTAGATACGACATATAACCTAAATCATCCTCTGGATCTAGCTCTATCGGCTGCTACCTTCAAAGAGATATTAGTCGATCACGTGATAGATCTAGACATTTATCTAGATTATATGCCGCATATGATAGATTAAGCAGTTTATAACATCAGATTTAGAGTATCATGATGATGGAAGCACTAACCCTGACGATACAAGCCACTTGTAACAAGAAATTACCTTGTTCGGAGATCAAACCGATGCAGCCCGAGAGCAAAGCAAGAACTCGTCAAGAAAACGTAAAACAAAAAGGTTGGTGATGCACCGAAGTTGTATTGAGGTGTGTTGATTTTACAAGGTCTCGGGTCATATTTATACCCGAATATACAATGAGTCCATAACGGACACGATTCCTATTACATGATTAAATCTATAAACAGACCGACATTATCTCAAAAGGAAACTATACAAAATATCCTAACTTAAATGATACAATTGATGTTGCAGGACCTTATCCTAACTTAAATGGGGCAATATCTTTAACACACTTTGGTAGCCGAATCCAATAATTTATTTTTAACCTTTCCTTCCGGATTGGCTCCACTGTCTTCACTGAATCGGCTTTCGGCTATCCTGTTCCGACTTGACTCGCCGACCGGCTCCGTAGCCGATTTGGACTTAGCCGATACAATCTCTACTTCGCATTGCGCGTTCCTCCAATTCCACTTCAATCTCTCGCTCCAAACTCTGGGATTTAGTTACCAAATTTGGTCATTAACAAATGCCTCCCCTAAGTCCTTCATGAAAAACTATTTTTCAATGAAGAATTGATGGATTCTAGCATAGGGATATCATTTCCAATCAACAATAAGTCATCCACATATAAGATTAGAAACACGATTGCGCTCCCACCGGCCTTCTTGTAAACACAAGCCTCCTCTTCATTTTTGATGAAACCAAACCCTTTGATTACCTCATCAAAATGAATATTCCAACTCCGAGATGCTTGCTTCAATCCATAAATGGATTTTTGTAGCTTGCATATCTTTCCATATGATTGTGGATCGATTAAAACTCTCAGCCGTGTCATATACACATCCTCGCTTAAGTTTCTGTTCAGGAAAGCCGTTTTGACATCCATCTACCATATCTCATAATCGAAATATGCAGCAATTGCTAGGATAATCCGAATAGACTTTAGCATTGCGACGAGCGAGAAGGTTTCATCATAATCAACTCGTTGAATCTGTTTAAAACCTTTCGCCACCAATCATGCCTTATAGATGTGAACATTTCCATCCATATCTGCCTTTTTCTTAAAAACCCATTTGCACTCAATGGTTTTGACACCATCGGGTGGATCAACCAAGTTCCAAACTTGATTGTCAACATGGATTCTATTTCGGATTTCATGGCTCGAAGCCATTTGTTGGAATCTGGTCCCAACATCGCTTCTGCATAGGTCTTAGGTTCATCGTTGTCTAACAACAATATATCACGTTGTTCCACACCTATGTATCTTTTAGGCGCACGACGTGATCTTTCGGACCTTCATGGGGCTGGTGTATCTACAACAGGTGGCGCAACACCTTGTTCCCCCTATTGTGGCTCTGTAGTAACTAAAATGTTTTCTGGTGTTTCTTGAACTTCTTCAAGATGCACCCTGCTCCCACTAACCCTTCTTGAAAGAATAATATTCTCCAAGAAAACACCATGTCAGGCGACAAACACTTTGCCTTGTTCCCGATTATAAAAATAATATCCTCTTGTTTCCTTAGGATACCCCACAAAGAAGCACTGGTCAGATTTGGGTGTTAGCTTGTTAGATTGTAAACGCTTTACATAAGCTTCACATCCCCAAATTTTGAGAAAAGACAATTTAGGGGTTGCCCTATCCATATCTCATATGGTGTCTTTTCAATTGACTTAGATGGAACTCTATTTAGTGTGAACGCAGCTATTTCAAGAGCATATCCCCAGAAGGATAGTGGAAGATCACTTTGGCTCATCATGGACCGCACCATGTCCAACAAAGTGTGATTTCTCTATTCGGACACCCTGTTCCATTGAGGAGTTCGTGGCGGAGTCAACTGTGAAACAATTCCACAATTCTTTAGATGATTACCAAATTCCTGGCTTAAGTATTCTCCTCCATGATCTGATCGTAGAAACTTAATTGTTTTTCCTAAATGATTTTGTACTTCATTCTGGAATTCTTTGAACTTCTCAAAGGATTCGGACTTATGCCTCATTAAGTAGATATAGCCAAATGTACTAAAGTCATCGGTAAAGGTAATGAAATACTGGAACCCACCTCTAGCCGTTGAGCTCATTGGTCCACATACATCAATATGTACGAGTACCAATAAGTCACTTGCTCTCTCACTATGGCCCGTGGAAGGTGCCTTTGTCATCTTTCCAAGTAAACAAGGCTTGCATGTCTCAAATGATTCAAAATCAAAAGAGTGAAGCAAACCATCTATATGGGGCTTCTCCATGCGTTTCACATTTATATGGCCTAGGCGACAATGCCAAATAAATGTGGGGTTTATATCATTTGGGAGTTGCCTCTCTGTATTGATGTTATAGATGGGAGACGCTTCAAGATCCAAAACATATAATCCATTCACCAATGGAGTATGAAAATAGAACATATCTCTAAGACAAATTGAACAACCATTGTCCATTGATCTAAAATCATATCCTTTCGCTTGCAAACATGAAGCGGAAATAACGTTTTGACATAGAGTTGGAACACGATAACAATTGTTTAGTTTCAAAACTAATCCTAAAGGAAAACGATGCAACTATAACAACTCTTTCTCCATTGCCGACATGCAGGTTCACCTCACCCCTTCTCAAACTTCTATTTCTTCTCATTCCCTACAACGACTTGCAAATATGAGTACCTGAAGCAGAAGTCGCACTTTGCTTCTTTGTGAGATCCTCCATGTACTTCTTGCAGTTCCTTTTTCAGCGACCTGTCTCCTTGCAATAGAAGCAAACGACATCTGATGCCGCCGACCCCTTCTTTTCCTTCTTTGCTTTGGAGGCACTCGCGATCTCATTGGGAGTTAGCTTCCGTTTTGTGCAAAGTTTCTTGATAGGATGTTCGCGATCACATGATGACCGTTTTTTCTGGATACTTTCTCAGCAGTCTTTAGCATCCCATGCAATTCTGTTAAGGTTTTATCCATGTTGTTCATGTGATAATTTAATATGAATGGCTGAAAACTCGGAGGGAGCAACTAGATAATCACGTATGTAGCCAACTCTTGGCTAAGAGGAAAACCTAGTTTTTCAAGACACCGATGTAGCCAATCATCTTTATCACAAGCGCATCGACGGGATTCCCCTCTACAAGCCTGCACGCAAACAAGGACTTTGAGGTGTTGAACCTCTCGGCCCCAGCTTGGTTCTCAGACATACCACGTACACCCTCAATAATACTATGAGCATCGCTGCTCTAGTACTGGTTCTAAAGCTCCGAGGACATTGTGGCAAGCATGAGACAGCTTATATCTAGGGAATCAATAGTGTGCTTCTCATAAGCCCTCCGTGCAGCCGCATTAGCATTATCAGGCAAATCATCAGGATAGGGAACTTCAATAACATACTCCTTTCGCTCTTGCTTGAGAACAATTGTCAAGTTTCGCTACCAATCCATAAAGTCTGTTCCATTCAGTTTTTCTTTCTCAAGTATAGATCGCAAATTAAAAGAACTGGGTGCATTATTAGCTGCCATTATCTTCAACAGAAAACATGCAAAGTTTAGCACAATATTTATGTTGTCTTTTATTAAACAATTTAACAAAATACTCCCACTACGTTTCTTAACCTTCCCTCGAGGTTACGTATTGGGTCAAGATCCATATGTTAGTTAATTTCTAGTGAGCTTTGGCATCACTGCTAGAAGATTAGTAGCATGGGTAAGTGTAACATCCTGAAAATCGAAGAAACTGAAATCGGAACGTAAAAATCGGAACTTACAAAAACTTTCACTTGTTGCCTTTTTCCTCGGGTTTGTTGCTTCTTATTTGCCAGCTCAGTTGCATAAATTTAGTCGTAAACAATTCCTCTCAATGTTTGTGAATGGTTTCGATTTTGTTGGGAAGAAAATTTTGAAATATGGGATTAGAAATTTTAAAAACAAATCGGAAAAGGGATGCGGAATTATGAAAATGCGTATTTGAGAAATAAAATATTAATTGGTGATTATGGAAGATTAATGAGGGTATAAGTGTCGAAACTTGGTTTCGTGCAATAGAATTTCTGGGTCGCAGCCAAGATCGCCAAGCACAATGGGTTAGAAGGAAAAAGGGATTTAGATAGGTTCTGCCCCTCTCGTGAGGTAATACCCAACTCCTGTTTCGGTGGATTCGATCCTGCCGAGTGTCTTTATTGATCTCGTGATCTAAGGCTGAAAGCTAAAGGCCGATCTCCTATCGGAATATCGAGATCTCACATAGGATATCCCTCAAGGGACGCCCTTACCCCCCTTATATAGTCTTGGGAGGAGGGCTTACATGATCGGAAACCCTATCTTACTCTAAGTTGGTTTCCTCAATCTTACCAAACCGTGACTATAGGCCGATTGCCTTATCTCTATCGGCAATCGTAATACCCAAGTCATGTTTGGTTTACAGATATGGTCGGCGCAATCTATCCCTACCTCCAATCGGATAAGCTTGCCACGTAGATACCCGATTACCATGATCTCCACGGTAGCCCCGAGTCCTTTCGTCGACGAGACGGCTCACTTCAAACCAAAACAAGACATGACCAAAAATCTCTTTGGCCGAGTGCCTCCGGCGCCGAGTGATTCCATCATCTCTGCCTGAATCTTCCAGAGTGGCTCCAAAGACTGTGAAGGACTGGAAAATATCTGAAAAATTCTCAAAAATAATATCTAGGTGCATCTCCCGATGCACCTAATTAGGTGTAGCCCCCGACTATGTGGTTAGTCAAAACGTACTAAGCATATAGTCAAGAACTATAAAAATCATTCTCATGTAGATGCTTAGCTCAAGCTAAAGCAACCTCATTACTCGGCAAGCTTGTGCTTACCTGAGTGAATTTGTCCGAGTCATCTCAGAACAAATAACCCAATCAACCCTCGTGGGTGAAAAGCACTCGGTAAGCTCATGCTTATCCGAGTGGATCCGCCCGAGTCATCCCGGAACAAATATTTTAATCGTCCCTCATGGGAAAACGAGTTCTTTCAATCGTATGAAAAATATGACCAAGTTATTAAATAGCTCTTGCCATAATACTGGTCTTAATCCATAAAGATCTTCACCAAGGTGGAAAAATAGCATTGATATAATCATTTAGTCAAATGCTAAAAACCAAACAGCCCTTGTCATCAATGCAACTATAAAAAGCTTAGCCGTTGGTCACCTTCCAAGTTGCATCGTGCCGCCTTCTCATGAAGTCGGCAAACCGCGGTATGAAAGGATTTCCAAAGGTATAGGGTATTCTGACACGCGCATATTGCCAAAGCAAATCCGCTTAAGCTCATCCGCTTAAGTCCCTAAGGACACACGTCGGGCCACACCTTAACTGGGCCGTAGATTCTCTCATGGGCTCGGCCCAACCTCGAGAAAACCTAGCGCAACCCTCAAATCTTTCTATAAAGGCTCGAGGTCGTCCCCGCCTCTTCGTCTTCCAAAGAGTTCCTCTTTTCGCAAAGACCTTGCTTCACCTGTTCCCTGCGAAGAACCCTAGACTCGCGCGCACCCAAATCCATCCATCCAGGAGCTCGCTTCTTGTCACAAACCAGCTTCCGCAGTCATTCCCCTGCTCAAATCTCCATCCTTTCCGACCAGATCCACTTCCCTTCCAAACCACATTCAATGGCGGAGGAAAAGAGAATCCCCTTTGACCAATGGGCCACATCGGATGTGAGGGAATCTACCCTCAAGGAGATGGTGAAGCACGGCGTGCTTACCCCAAAGGAGATCGTGGGCTGGTGCCCTGCAGCGGGTGAGGACTTCCCAACCCCAAACACCAGTGAGCTCGTTGTATTCACCTCTTTTTTCTATTGCGGGTTCAGTCTTCCCACCTCCGAGTTCTTCCGGGGGCTTTTAGATTACTATGGTCTCCAGCTCTACCGTCTGAACCCCAACTCCATGCTTCACATCGCCCTCTTTATTCATGTATGCGAAGCATTCCTTGGCATCCTCCCCCACTTCCAACTGTTTCGCCGCATGTTTTATCTTAAACCACATCCGAATAAAGACCACCCATGCATCGTTGGCGGGCGGGTTTCCAACTCCGCGGATCTCTCCGCAAGGAGTACTTTTCTCTTCCCTTAAAATCTTCCAATAAGGGATGGCATGCGGGCTGGTTCTATATTAGCAACCTCGAACCCAGCCTGCCAGCCTTCATCGGCCTTCCCCCTGTCCCCAGGCCAACTTGGAGCACTGTTCCAGTGACTCAAGATTGGGACGAGGCCAACCAACTGCTTGCAAAGATCCTGGCAATGAAGCAGAAGGGTCTTCGCGGCGAGCAGATCACTCGGCACTTCATCCGGTGCCGATTGGCTCCAATTAAAGAGCGGTCGAAGCCGGCCTTCGAGTACGAAGGCGGGAAGGACCCCAATCGGGAAGATCAAGATCCACTCAGCTACGAGATCCTGAAGATCCGGATGTACAAGATCTTCTCAACTGGAATTGCACGGTTGAGCGCGCCCTCATTCTGCGGCTTCTCCCTTCAAGCATTCACCGGCCTCCTCCTCCCGGTAAGCCGATCGATCTTCATTATGTCTTGCAACCTTGATATCTTGTCTCTTAGTGTTGTGCGTAACTTCTCTTGCGGAAAATGCTTCGTTACTTCAAAACCGTACAAGGTGCCTCATGATGACGTGCAAGCCGCGTCGCCCTGCCAAGAAGCCGACTGGCAGGATAAAAATTCAAAATGATCCGGTCGGGAAGCGGGCGGCCCCGAGTGAGGACACAAACAAGCGGGCAAGCAAGAGGAGGCTCGTCATTGACGATTCGGACGACGACGTCCCGGCTCCTCCAGTCAAGACCCCTCCTCCAAGGCCATCTCCAAAGGCGGCGCCGAAGATCCGCCGGTCATCCAGGTACGCTTTATGACTAAAGGCCAAACTTTCTCGTTGAAAACTTTCTTTTGTCTTCATTCCACCTGTACTGCCTTTTGCAGTGGAGGCCCTGCAGACATAGATCCCGCCGGAAGGGTGAGGGGCCGTCTCCCACCGCTGCTCCCGAGGCGCCCAAACCTACGGAGCCGATGCCTCGGAGCCCGCATCCGAGCGAGAGCGCTCCGGGCAAAAAACCTTCCCCTCCGAAGAAGGATACCCCAAGGAAGGAGCCCCCGACCGCTAGCCAATGACGCCCCGACTCGGGAAACCACCGATCGGTCGCTCGGAAACCTCAGAGCCGCGGCTCGGTCGGCCCGACCGAGGGTCACTCGGCAAAGAGCCGAAGAAGGAGGCCGGGCAAAAGGGCTGTTCCCCCAAGAGCGCAGCCACTGAAGGCGGTGAGTCTTGAATCAGAGTCTTGTCTTTGCTCTTTAGTTTGAATCTTTCATGCCTTCATTTGTTCTTCCTTTCTACCAGCCACAGTGGAGGAAATCCCCAGGTTACAGTCTTCTGAAACCTGGGTTCCCTCGATCAAGATCGAGTGGCGGGACTCGGAAGGCCAAAAGCAGGGCATCGTCTTGGATAGGCAAGCGAGAGAGAAGAAAGGGATGCCCTTGTCGAAAGCTTAAACGAAGCGACTCGGCTACTCAACGTAAGCCTTAGTCTTCTTCTCTTATTGTGTTATCATCTTTTTCAATCGGCCACTCTTCGGATTTCATGCGCGTAGGAGTATTGCCGTTCCATGGCCAAGTCGAGGCGCCTGGAGAAGTTGGTCCAAGCACTTAAATTCCCTGGAGGATATCCAGATGAAGCTGAAGACCACTCAGAGGAGGCCGCGTCGAGGAGGCAGCCTTAAGGAGGGAAATTGGAGCTGGGAGGAGAACCTCGACCTCCGAGGATCGCCGGAGTGAGCCCATCTCTCCGAGTTGCTTTATGATTCTCATGTTGACCCCGGTTGCGACAATCTTCTTTGCTTGTAGAAAATTGCCTTGAGGTGCACTCGCTCTAGGTCCCGCGGAGGCGGCACTCGACAAGGCCGAACCGGAGGCCGAATTTGAAGGTAAGCTTCGAAGTAAAATCCTTGGCGCCGCTTTATTTCCGAGTGCTTTGCATGATCGAGATTCTTTTGGCAGCTTACAAGGTTAAGACCCGAGCCCAATATGACGCCTTGCTCGAGCGGGTCAAACGAGCCGGAGAGGTCCGGGGAAGAGGTCACCAATGTTGCTGCGCCAATCTTGCTGTCCTTGTTCCACCATGGAGTGGGGACCAGCTCACTGGACCCAGTTGAAGTCCTCGACAAGCTTAGGTGAGCCCCTGACCAGTATCTAGCCAACATCATCGAAGCCGCCAACATGGGGGCTAGCCTGGCTCTTGCGCAGACCAAGTCTCTGTACCCCCGAGTGGATATCGACTCGGTCGGAGAGGGCTTCGCTGACGGGACCATGGATGAGCAGGCCCTGGACATGCTGAGTGAAGCGTAGGAGTCGGCGAAGAAGATTTCCGTTGATGTAGTGAATAACTTCCGGATTTGATTTGTCTTGTGAACATTGGCTTGTAAATATCGTATGATCGTGATGTTCTGACACAAACTTATGATATATTTAGTTTATTCATGTTGATGCCTTGATCCGAGTTTTTGTGTGAAATTTCTTAAGTAATTTTCGTCTGACTGTCACCAAGCCTAGGCTCGATTAGGTCGTCAGAAAACTCTCAGTCCTTAGACACTGAACTCGAATCGAGAAACATTAAACAATGATAAACCAAATGATGCCCAAAGGTTGATGAGGAAAACTTATGCTTAATTGACATGTGTACAAGTGAAGGGTTACGCGGAAGCTACGCTAGCCGAAAATAAAAATTTTCTACCGCACAAACCAGAACACTTGCAAGTAAGGGCCGATAGATCGTTATCGATTGGAGTGTGCAGCGGAAATAGCCAATGAGGGCTATCCGATCTGGAACTGTGTAGCCGATTCCCACGAGCCGACAGACGATTCCTTGTGCTGCAGCCGATCCGAGTCGCCGATCAAGCGTTTGTTGATTGCCGTTGCACGCTCGCTCGCTCCGGTTGCAGCCGATTCGTGAGCCGATCAACAGCGCGCAACGTAGCAGCGCCTCTACCGGTATCCACACGTCCGGGAATAGAACGCCGAACACCCGTGTGCTAGCACGCGATGCAAGGCTAGGGTTTGGCTCGAAAGTGGGGAAAGTTTCCGTGGAGATTGATCTCGGCGACTTTTGTTGTGGATTCGGTTCAACGCGATCCGACGATGTATCACAGCTCTCCACCCCTTCCCCCTTTATATAGAGTTGGCCGACTAGGACTAGTGGCCGATCAGGACTCTATTTTGAATCGGATCTCATCCGTATCTCATAGAGTTGGCCGCCCACACGTCGTAAACCCATAGGACTCTATCCGATCGGATCCCTATCCAATTGAGCCGTATCCGAGTCCAACTCGAATATCTATTCTATCCCCTTAAGCGTGCGACCACTGTAGGTTCGGGTATACTGGTTTCGGCTATAGTCTAACTTAGCCGATCGTCGGCTCGAGTCCAACTCAGCCGACCCAACAGCCGGCGCCTAAGCGGCACATATTGACACCATAGTATACAAGAATAATATCGGCTCGAACCTGTAATTTGAACACAAATCCCATTGCTCACGATACCGGTTAAGCTATAGGCAAGATGTGTGCCATCCCTTCAATAGCTTAACATTTCACTCGAACCGTATTGGATTATACGTACGTTGATTGACTCCTCAATCAACTTAGCATGGCCATGCATTTCCATAATCCATTAGACTCGAGGGCCCGAGATATCTCTCCAAAGGAGGGGCAAATTCCATCTTGATCACTCACATCCACTCCATGTTTCATAGCAAACCCGAAAACTACCTTTATAACTACCCGATTACGGAATAGCGTTTGGTAGTCCCAAAGTAGGCTACTACACATGTTGGAATTCATAGTGATCTCGAGGTCTAAGGACATTGTACCAACACTACACGAGACCAACTAATGGCACATTAATTCTGTAGTGTCTCATGGTGGGTCTATCCAACAATGTGTTCTCCAACACATGTGTCCATGTTTATTGATTTGGTATCTCCATACCCATGATCTATGAGACATGATCATCAATCAATAAACATGCCGATCTTAGAATCATATTTATTCCAACAATATGACATATGATCGAGGATCGTTTGGAAATAGATTCATACATAAAGAGTCTCATAAATAAGTCACGTACTTATTGATCAATACAAGATATCTATTTCATGGAACCGAATAACACTTTATTCATTTATACATAAACATTGACGTGATATCCAACATCTCCATGTTGCCTCTAGGGCATATCACTAACAATCTCCCACTTGCACTAGAGTCAATCATGTAAGTATCTAATACCCATTGCTCTTGTGTGCGCCTCATGCTTCGGGTGAGGGGAGAGGTTTTGTCGGCGGATCGGCTATGTTGAGATCCGTGTGCACGTTGCATATCTTGACATCACCTCTGTCCACTATCTCGCGGATGAGATGATATCGCCGAAGTATGTGTTTGGACTTCGATGTGACCTCGGCTCCTTGGCTTGCGCAATGGCTCCACTATTGTCAAAATAGAGAGACATTGGACCGTCGCACTAGTCATCACACCAAGCTCGGAAACGAATTTCTTGATCCAAACGGCCTCCATTGCAGCTTCGAAGCAGCAATGTACTCGGCCTCCGTTGTAGAATCAGCAACGAGTATCCCGCTTGGAACTCTTCCAGTGGATCGCGCCTCCGTTCGGGCGAGAACACGAACCCATTGCGATCTATAATCATCCTTGTCCTGTTTGGAAGCTAGCATCGGTGTAACCACTTACAACGAGCTCTTCTTCACCTCCATAGACTAGGAATATATCCTTAGTTCTTCTCAAGTACTTAAGGATATTCTTTACGGCATCCAGTGACCTTCACTGGATCTCGACGGTATCTCTCGTAGCACTCAAAGCGTACGAGACATGCGGGCGTGTACAAAGCATGGCATACATGATGGATCCAATTGCTGAAGCATATGGAACCATACCCATCTTATTCCGCTCATCATGTGTCCGAGGACACCGATTCTTGCTAAGATTAATGCCATGTGACATGGGCAAGAAACCTTTCTTGGAATCATGCATGTTGAACCTTTTCAACACCTTGTCAATGTATGTACTTTGGCTTATTCCAATTAGCCTCTTGGATCTATCTCTATAGATCCGAATGCCTAATATGTATGTCAGTTTCTCCCTAAGTCTTTCATGGAAAAACTATTTTTCAATGAAGACTTGACGGATTCTAGCATAGGGATATCATTTCCAATCGGTAATATGTCATCCACATATAAGATTAGAAATACAATTGCGCTCCCAACCGACCTTTTTGTAAACACAGGCCTCTTCTTCGTTTTTGATGAAACCAAACCCTTTGATTACTTCATCAAAACGAATATTCCAACTCCGAGATGCTTGCTTCAATCCATAAATGGATTTCGTAGCTTGCATATCTTTCTAGGCGATTCTGGATCGACAAAACCACGAGGTTGTATCATGTATACATCCTCGCTTAGGTTTCCATTTAGGAAAGCCGTTTTGACATCCATCCGCCATATCTCATAATCAAAATATGCAGCAATCGCTAGGATAATCCAAATAGATTTAAGCATTGCGACGGGCGAGAAGGTTTCATCATAATCAACTCCTTGAATCGTTTAAAACCTTTCGCCACCAATCGCGCCTTATAGATGTGAACATTTCATCCATATCGGTCTTTTTCTTAAAAACCCATTTACACTCAATGGTTTTGACACCATCGGTGGATCAACCAAGTTCCAAACTTGATTGTCGTACATGGATTCTATTTCGGATTTCATGGCTCCAAGCCACTTGTTGGAATTGGGTCCCACCATCGCTTCCTCATAGGTCTTAGGCTCATCGTTGTCAACAACAATATATCACGTTGTTCCGCTTTTTGTGTACTGCAGTGCACGGCGTGATCTTTCGGACTCCGTGGGGTGGTGTATCTACAAGCGGTGGCGCAACACTTTGCTCCTCCTTGTTGTGGTTTGTGGTCGCTGAAACATTTTTTCGGTGTTTCTTGAACTTCTTCAAGATGCACCCTGCTCCCACTAACCCTTCTTGAAAGAAACTCTTTCTCCAAGAAGACACCGTGTCGGGCGACAAACACTTTGCCTTGTTCCCGATTATAAAAGTAATATCCCTTAGTTTCCTTAGGATATGCCACAAAGAAGCACTTGTCGATTTGGGTGTGAGCTTGTCGGCACAATAACGTTTTACATAAGCCGCATCCCCAAATTTTGAGAAAAGACAAACTAGGGGTTGCCCTGTCCATATCTCATATGGTGTCTTTTCAACCGACTTAGATGGAACTCTATTTAGTGTGAGCCTTGCAATTTGTTTCAAGAGCATATCCCCAAAAGGATAACGGAAGATCACTTTGGCTCATCATCGACCGCACCATGTCCAACAAGGTGCGATTTCTCCGTTCGGTCACCCCATTCCATTGTGGAGTTCTGGCGGAGTCAAGCGTGGAACAATTCCACAATCTTTCGATGATTACCAAACTCTTGGCTCAAGTATTCTCCTCCACGATCGATCGTAGAAACTTGATTGTTTTCCCTAAATGATTTTGTACTTCATTCTGGAATTTTTGAACTTTTCAAAGGATTCGGACTTATGCCTCATTAAGTAGATATAACCATATCTACTAAAGTCATCGAGTAAAGGTAATGAAGTGCGATAACCACCTCCGCCGTTGAGCTCATTGGTCCACATACATCGGTATGTACGAGTGCCAATAAGTCACTTGCTCTCTCACTATGTCCGTGAAAGGTGCCTTTGTCATCTTACAAAGTAAACAAGACTCACATGTCTCAAATGATTCAAAATCAAAAGAGTGAAGCAATCCATCCTTATGGAGCTTCTCCATGCGTTTCTTATTTATATGGCCTAAGCGATAATGCCGGATAAACGTGGGGTTTATATCATTAGAGAGTTGCCTTTCGTTTTAGTGTTATAGATGGGAGACACTTTAAGATTCAAAACGTATAATCCATTCACCAATGGAGCATGAAAATAGAACATATCTCGAGATATATTGAACAACCATTGTTCATTGATCTAAAATCATATCCTTCCGCTTGCAAACATGAAGCGGAAATAACGTTTTGACATAGTGTTGGAATACAATAACAATTATTCAATTCCAAAACTAATCGAAGGTAGATGAAGTGGTACTATGCCGACAGAAGCGTAGCAACGCTTGCTCCATTGCCGACGCGCAGTTCACCTTGCCCCTTCTCAATCCTCTACTTCTTCTCATTCCCGCAACGATTTGCAAATATGAGCTACTAATCCGGTATCAAATACCCAAGAGTCAGTAGGTGAAGTAGCAAGATTAATGTCTATAACATTAATACCGAAGCAGTAAGTCGTACTTTGCTTCTTTTTGAGATCCTCCATGTACTTCTTGCAGTTCCTCTTCCAGTGGCCTGTCTCCTTGCAATAGAACGCAAACGGCATCTAATGCCACCGACCCCTTCTTGCCCTTCTTTGCATTGGAGGCACTCGCGATCTCATCGGGAGTTAACTTCCTCTTGGTGCAAAGTTTCTTGACAGTGGTTTGCGCTTAGTCTTACGCATCATCATCACATGATGACCATTCTTCGGATACTCTCCTCGGCTATCTTTAGCATCCCATGCAATTCAGCCAAGGTTCTATCCATATTGTTCATGTGATAGTTCAATATGAATGGCTCGAAGCTCGGAGGGAGCGGCGGAGAATCACATCATAGCCAACTCTTGGCTAAGGGGAAAACCTAGTTTTCCGGACTCTCAATGTAGCCAATCATCTTTATCACATGCGGATGATGGGATTCCCCTCAACAAGCACTGCACGCAAACAAGGACTTTGAGATGTTGAACCTCTCGGCCCGAGCTTGGTTCTCAAACATACCATGCAGTCCCTGAATAATAGTGTGAGCATCGCGCTCTCATATTGCTTACGAAGCTCGGGGGACATTGTAGCTAGCATGAGACGGCTTATATCTAGGGCATCATTAGTGTGCTTCTCGTAAGCCCTCCGTGCGATTGCGGTGGCATTATTTGGCAAATCCTCGGGATAGGGTACTTCAAGAACGTACTCCTTACGCTCTTGCTTGAGAACAATTCTCAAGTTGCGATACCAATCCATAAAGTTTGTTCCATTTAATTTTTCCTTTTCGAGAATAGATCGCAAATTAAAGGTACTGGGTGTAGTATTAGCCGCCATTTATTCTACAACAGAAAAAGCAAAGTTTAGCACAATGTTTATGCTATGTCTATTGTTAAACAATTTAACATTAGACTCCCATTACGTATTTTCCACCTTCCCTCTAGGTTACGTATTGGGTCAAGATCCACATGTTAGTTAATTTTCTAGTGAGCTTTGGCATCACTTGCTAGAAAATTAGTAACATCGATAAGCAACACCTTGCTAATCACATCTCTATGTGACTCTTGTTGTTGGTGTGGCATCTCCATGCCCCGGCGCCAACCTATGCCCCAAGGCCCAAAACTGTTTTGATAGCCTTGTTAAGTAAACCAAATGCTCCTGCATGTATATGTCTGACATATACCCCCTCGTGTTATGATAGAGAATGGCACTCTGCTTTGGCAGACCCACCATTGACGAGCATAACGGTGACGGGTGCAACATTTGGAAGGGCATCATTACTACTTAATTTTGCGAGGGATGCTATCCTATCAAACAAACATATCACATATGAAAGCAAGTAGAATAGCATGAAATAGTATGGCCCCCTTCACATGGTGATCTCTATCTCCATGCCGGTGTAGAGGATCTCCATCTTCATCACCGTTCTTCCGAGTGCCGAATGCTTGATTTCTTCAAACTAAGCTACTACTATAGAAGCTCTAATTGAAGATTACATCGACTCGCAGGTCGTGAAAGAATATTACAAGCATTGCACGTATGAAAGAATATTACAGGGATTGCACATATGAAAGAATATTACATGCATCACATGCATCTCATACATACAATAGGGCCATACCATCTCAAAGCATTCTCTGCAAAAACAAGTTAGGCGTAGAAACGTTTTCTACCTATCGCGAGAAAACGGCACCGAGAGCGACCTATAAGGAGTGCGCACACTCGCGGGCTTCGGGCAGCGCCCGACACCACACGAAATTCATAGATCCAATCTATGAAATCGCTTACGGAAACCATATCGGCATAATCATATTATGCCGTCCCGATACACTATCAAGGGAGATGGTTTGCGCAGGTGCGAGCACCAAACAAGATCGGACTACGAGATAGCTTCGGTATAATCACATTATACCGTTCCGATACACTATCAAGGAACGCTATCTCGAAGCCGACTCAAACCGAGTTCTATGGATATCGCTTCGACGTAATCACATTACGCCGTTCCGACACACTATCAAGGAACGCAATTACCATGAACTCTCCTCAACAAATCTGTAAAACCAATTGATCTAATCAACCCGTGCGCAAAACTTGTTCCGGATCCAATCTAAAACCCGAACTAAGCAAGATTAGCTCGATACCACTGAAGGGTTACGCGGAGGCTACGCTAGCCGAAAACAAAAACTTTCTACCGCGCAAACCAGGAACACTTGCAAGTAAGGGCCGATAGATCGTTACCGATTGGAGTGTGCATGAAACAACCAAACAGGGGCTATCCGATCAGGCTGTGCCGCATTCCCGATGACCGATTCCGGGGACACCGATTCACCAATCGCCGATTCGCATGCCGCAGCGCCGTCCGAGTCGTCGTGTGTTCTCGCGCCTCGCTCCGATGCGCTCGATCGCAGCCCGATTCCTCCACGGCCGATCACGCGCGCAACGTAGCAGCGCCTCACGGTATCCACACGTCCGGGACGAACGCCGAACACCCGTGTGCTAGCACGCGATGCAAGGCTAGGGTTTGGCTCGAAAGTGGGGAGGGTTTCCGTGGAGATTGATCTCGGCGACTTTACTTGCACGCGATGCAATTGACATACCGCAGCTCTCCACCCTCCTCCTTTATATAGAGTTGGCCGACTAGGACTAGTGGCCGATCAGGACTCTATTTTGAATCGGATCCTATCCGAATCTCACAGAGTTGGCCGCCCATACGTCGTAAGCCCATAGGACTCTATCCGATCGATCCCTATCCGATCGAGCCGTATCCGAGTCCAACTCGAATATCTATTCTATCCCCTTAAGCGTGCGACCACAGTAGGTTCGGTATACTCGGTCTCGGCTATAGTCTAACTTAGCCGATCGTCGGCTCGAGTCCAACTCGGCCGACCCGTCAACAGCGGCGCCTAGCGGCACATATTGACACCATAGTATACAAGAATAATATCGGCTCGAAACCTGTAATGTGTACACAAATCCCTTTGCCTCACGATACCGGTTAAGCTATAGGTAAGATGTGTGCCATTCCTTCAATAGCTTAACCATTCACTCGAACCGTATTGGATTATGCGTCCGTTGATTGACTCCTCAATCAACTTAGCATGGCCATGCATTTCCATAATCCATTACCTCGAGGGGCCCCGAGATATCTCTCCAAAGGAGGGCAAATTCCATCTTGATCACTCACATCCCACTCCATGTTTCATAGCAAACCCGAAAACTACCTTTATAACTACCCGATTACGGAATAGCGTTTGGTAGTCCCAAAGTAGGCTACTACACATGTTGGAATCCATGGTGATCTCGGGTCTAAGGACTTTGTACCAACACTACCCGAGACCAACTAATGGCACATTAATTCTGTAGTGTCTCATGGTGGGTCTATCCAACAATGTGTTCTCTAACACATGTGTCCATGTTTATTGATTTGGTATCTCCATACCCATGATCTATGAGACATGATCATCAATCAATAAACATGCCGATCTTAGAATCATATTTGTTCCAACAATATGACATATGATCGGGATCGTTTAGAAATAGATTCATGCATAAAGAGTCACATAAATAAGTTACGTACTTATTGATCAATACAAGATGTCTATTTCATGGAACTGAATAACACTTTATTCATTTATACATAAACATTGACGTGATATCCAACATCTCCATGTTGCCTCTAGGGCATATCACTAACACCGTCGTCTCCCCATGTGCCTCGTCGCTCCCGTGCCATCGCCGCTCGTCGTTGGTGACCTTTTGGTCCCAGGCGCCGCCGTGCCTCCACGCGCTGTCGGCCGGCGAACCCGGCCACGCCCCTTTCCCGCGCCATCGGATTCACCTCGGGTGACTCGTGCCATTCGCGTGGCCTCTTCGGTGCCATCCGCGTCAAGCGCTACCTCCGTCGCGTGGGCTGCCGCGTTCACGCCACATGGTGCATCCGTCCCCTTGGCCCAACGGACTTGGTCCACCAGGGACCGACCGCTTGCATCACTCCCAAGTGGGGCTTAATTGCGCAATGAATAATTAAGGACTTTTCTGTTTACAGTAAAATATAGTGGACCTTCTAAAATTCATAGAAAATTCATCCGAGCTCCGTTTAAGTCCATTAAATTGCAGTAAATTCGTAAAAATTGCTAGAATCCACTAATAATTTTTATGTTTCTTGTTTCAATAGAATTATATCCTATTTCCTTGTGTGCATTGTTTGTAGCGTAGATTTCGGCAGTTCTGACACTTCGATTTACTTTGAAGTCGTCGCAGAAGTCCCAGCAGCACCAGAGCAAGGCAAGTCATGCAATTCTCATTGAACATATTGTACCTACTTGCAAATGTCTCGCTTTCTATTAAATTAGCATTATTTTTATAATATCATGTGGGACTGTTTCTATTGTGCCCATCCTAGCTTGTTTATCCTATACCATTGATAACTTGGGGATCAATATGACTAGATGTTGGCTTAGAAAATGCTTAGTCATGCTTAGCTCAACTAGCTCACTATGAGAAATGTCACTACTACCATATATTTTGGATTAATGAGAATAAATATGGACATGTACCACCACGGTATTAATTCAACTGAAATATGCCTAACGGCGGGTTGTGGGTGCATGGTTTTGATGGACGCACCCGTGGTATTTAAGGACCGGTTCACGGGAAACCCTTGAAGAATTACTGTGCGTACCACTAGACAGCGTGGGCAATGGCTTGGCATGTAGTGTAGATTTTTCTTGTCCGATGTACCCAGGCAAGGGTGAGCGTGATGGAGTTTGGATGGGTCCTACATGGTCTCTGCTGCTTCCAAATTTACCTAGGCACAATGGGGGCTGCCTACCTTGGTTTTAAAGGTAGGGGCGAAACCCTAATTGTGGTTCGCTTGGTCAGGGAGGGTTATGTGAAGGGTCGTGTCACAGTTCCTTTCTGGTATATCGTGGTGGCATGTCGGCGCACGGAAACATTGAAGGGTTACACGGAGGCTACGATAGCTAATAACAAAAATTTCTACCGCGCAAACCAGGATCCTTGCAAGGGTCGATAGATCGTTACCGATTGGAGTGGAGTGCAGCGGATATAGCCAATCAGGAGCTATCCGATCCGGAACAGTACTGGCCGATCACAGCCGATTTGCTGACCACAGTCGATTCCCGAGTACAGCTGATTTGTCGATTCCACAGCCGATCTGTCGCAGCTGATTTGCCGATTGACTGTCGTAGTCGATTTGTCGATTGACTGTCGTAGTCGATTTGCCGATTCGCCAAACCATGCTCGCGCGCCTCGCTCCGATGCGCCCGACCACAACCATCTAGCCAATCGCAGCCGATTCGCAGCCGCCGAACAACACCGTAATGTAGCAGTGCCTCTACCCGTATCCACACATCCAGGGATAGAATGCCTAACACCCGTGTGCTAGCACAAGATGCAAGGCTAGGGTTTAGCTCTGAAGTGGGGAGGGTTTCCATGGAGATCTTAAACTCACCGACTTCTGAAGCCGCGCGTGTTCTAATCTGTTGCGCGATTAGATTGATTTGGTTCAATCTGATGCCACGGCTCTCCACCCTTCGTCCCTTTATATAGAGTTGTCGACTGGGCTTATAGGCCCATCGAGACTCTATCCGATCGGATCCCTATCCGATCGAGCCGTATCCAAGTCCAACTCGAATGCCTATTCTTATCCCCTTTAAGCGTGTGACCCTGTAGGTTCAGGTATACTCGGTTTCGACCCGAGTCCAACGCGGCCGATTGTCAATAGCAGCGCCTAGCAGCATATATTGACACCATAGTATACAAGAATATAATATCGGCTCTGAACCTATAATGTGTACACAAATCCCTTTGCCTCGCGATACCAATTAAGCTATAGGCAAGATGTGTGCCATCCTATCAATAGCTTAATCATTCAGTCGAACCGTATTGGATTATCTGTCTGTTGATTGACTCCTCAATCAACTCGGCATGGCCATGAACTTCCATAATCCATTACCTCAAGAGGCCCATAGATATCTCTCCAAAGGAGGGGTAAATTCCATCTTGATCAATCACATCCCACTTCATGTTTCAGAGAAAACCCGAAGACTACTTTTATAACTATCCAGTTACGGAATAGCGTTTGGTAGTCCCAAAGTATGCTACTACACATGTCAGAATCCATGATGATCTCAGGTCTAAGGACTTTGCACCAACACTACTTGAGACCAACTAATGGCACATAAATTCCTGTAGTGTCTCATGGTGGGTCTATCCAACAATGTGTTCTCTAACACATGTCCAAATATATTGATTTGGTATCTCAATACCATGATCTATGAGACATGATCATCAATCAATAAACATGTCGATCTTAGAATCATATTTGTTCCAATAATATGACATGTAATCAGGGATCGTTAGAAATAGATTCATACATAAAGAGTCTCATAAATAAGTCACGTACTTATTGATCAATATAAGTTGTCTATTTCGTGGAACTGAATAATAATTTATTCATTTATACATAAACATTGACCATGATATCCAACATCTCTATGTTGCCTCTAGGGCATATCACTAACAGTCTCCCACTTGCACTAAAGTCAATCATAATAGTATCTAATACCCATTGCTCTTGTGTGCGCCTCATGTTTCGGCTGAGGGAGAGGTTTTGTCAACGGATCGGCTATGTTGAGATCCGTGTGCACTTTGCATATCTTGACATCACCTCTGTCCACTATCTGTCGGATGATAGTCCATCGTGCGTCCCTCGTGCCCGCGGCCACCGACAGGTGGGCCTCACCTGTCGGGCCGCCTTCCCCGCGCCTGGCCGGGCCCAGCTGCCACCACCGCCCCCACTGTTTTCGTGCGCCCCGCGCCACGTCGGACCCATGCCGGGCCCGAGCCCGAGCCGCTGCACCCACCCCCGCATCTCATGCACGCCGAGGCGGCCTTATCTGCACGCAAACCGCCGTTGCCGTTTTCGCTATCTCCCTCCGAGTCTGATTGCTTTGCGAGGAATTCACGCTTATCCCGTGTGCAATCCAATCTCCTTGTGACCCTATAAAATCTCCTCACCGCCGCCGCGTGTTTCCCTTTTTGCTCTCGTGCTTTAAGCCTCAAAATCGTCGCCGCCGTCGTCGTCTTCCCTATCTCCGGTGAGTGTGCCGCCGCCCTTTCCTTGGGGAGAAAAATCTCGGAGTTTGGAGTTGGGAATTTTAATATAAAATAGGAAAATGGTTATGGATTCATAAAAATATATATTTGGGAACAAAACGTTATTTTGGTGGTTGTGTAATATTAATTAGAAAATAAAATGGGCAATAAAATATTTTCAAGGATTTATATGAAGCCTAGAAATTAATTGGAATTAAAATTGTGATTTCTGGAATTTAGGAAAAAGGATTAAATTAAATGTGTGAAGTATATTTTCAAAATAATAAAAGTAGGTGAAAAGTTTGAAAATATATTTTAAACTAATTTTGGGAATATTAGATTTTTATTTTGAATCTTTAGAAGTGAAAGAAAATAGGAATTGGAAATTAAAAATTAAAATCGGGGAAAATAGGAAAGTGCACTGTTCACACGTCACAAGGTGTCGATCCGGTCCTCGCCCTCGCGCACGCGCGCGACACGCGCCGCGCACCATCGCCACGCCGTACCGACCCCCACCCCGCGCGCGCCACGCGTTCGCCGCGCCACGCGCCACGCACGCCGCGCCGGACCCCGCCCGCGTGCGCCCTCGCCACCCCGCGTCGCCGCTGCGCCGGACCGGCCCCTCGCCGCACCGCGCATCGCCCGCCCATACCGACCCGCCGCCGCGCTCGCTCTCGCCGCGCCGCACGTCGCCCACCCGTACCGGCCCCGCGCTGCGTGCGCCACGCGCCAACCCCGCGCCCGGTCCCCATCGTCGAGCCGCGTTCGCCGCGCCCAGACCCCGCCTACCCGCGCCTCCGCGTGCCCTCCGCCGTCTGCGCGCCACGCCGGGCCCTCCTCTCCTTCTCCCTCTCTCGGTCGCGGCTATAAATAGGGCCAAGCCCTCCCCGTGTTCCCCATCTCACCGCCTCATTTCCCCCTCTCCCCTCGCCGGTTTCCCCCCGAGCTCCGTCGTCGCCGTAGCAAGCCGCCGCCGCCGTTGTTTGCGCACCGCCGTCGTGCCATTGCCGCCGCGTTCGCCACCGGTAAGCCGCCGCCGTCGTCGCTGCGCGCCGCCGCCGGTTCGGCCGCGTAGAGTAGGAAGGAAGGGGCGCCGGTCGAACAAAAAGAGAGAGAGGAATAGAAAAAGAGAAAGGAAAAAGAAAAAGAAAAGAAAAGAAAAGAAAAGAAAAGAAAGAAAAAGGAAAAATAGGGGAAATATGGAAAAATTCTGGAAAATTAAGAAAAATATTTAGAAAATATTTGGGAAAATATTTGGGCCAAAATATATTGTTTTCTCGTGTATTTTCTCGGTGCAAAGTAGAAATCGCAATCGGATTTTTCGGAGATTTCGTTTTCGCATCGTTTTTAATCCGGAGTTTGTTTATTTTCTTTCCGCCGTCAAAAATATGTTTCTTTTGGTGCTCGAACTTCCAAAACATCGAGCATTAATTCTTTGATCTAGCGCTTTTCAAAAATATATTCCCTTAATTAAATTCGATCGACGCTTTGCGAAAACCGTAAAATCTCGAACTCGTTTTTAACTCGGATTTTATCCCAAAAACTCTTGTCCGAACTCGAGTAGAATTTTAGGCTAAACATTTGGAGTCATTTTTGTTGTTCTTTTTGATCTCTCGGTATTTTATTGAATTCTGATCGAATTCAATTGATTTTTCGCACGTACGGATAGCAACCGAGGGAGTAGGCACTGACTACGTTTTAGACCCCGGCCAACAAGTGTGCGAGCAAGGCAAGTCACCACTTCCCTTTGAACATATTGATCCTACTTTGCGAAATGATGTTGATTTAAATTACAAATTGCATGCTATACACAACTGAGTACCTATACTTGATATACCCTACCTTGCTGTTGATTACCATTAGATTTGTGCATACTCATGATTTTACAAAGAAGCTTCGTGCTTGGGCAACTATCTTCGGGAAGGTAGTTGGAATACGACATGTGGAGACATGAGCGCCACATTGCCTTGATCATGATGAAATTAGTTTTGATGAAAAATAAAAAGTACAAAACCAATGTTTTAGAGTGGGGCGGATGGATGGATTTGGGTGGATTTCGGTAAAGGCAAGAACCATCCCTGGTCAATTAAGGACCGAGCCATGAGACTTATAACCTGGAACGAGCCAGTACAGCCGTACTTCTCAAATGGGTATAGACCTAGCGGAGTAGATAGCCGAGCGGAGGCAGTATCTCTGCATAATGGTTCTTGAGTGAAGAGGTGGTTCTGGTTATTGAGATAACGCTACGGCCTAAGTGTTGAGTAATGAATAAGAATGTTGTGAAAGTCTTTCCCTTACCCCGGGAGCGCCAGAACTCCTCTCACTGCTAGAAAAGGACGGCTAGAGTGCAAGAGGATTTAAGTTCATGGAGAGGGTACTGTCGAAGCAAAGTTATCGAAAGGCTTTGCCGTGACCATCCCATATGAAGGGATGAAAGCTCATTCAATGAGTAGTCGCGGAGTACGGGTAAAATGTACATCCACTGCAGTGTGAGTCAATCAATCTATTCGAATAGCCGTGCTCGCGATTAATGAGCAACATGACAAGTTTCTCCCATGTCTAGACTCATAAATTTTAAAATGATGGGTTGGGATTGCATAATGATTTTGTGTCTTTGGCGGACTCAACTTCTCGAAATGTGAGAAAGGGTGGACTCCCAGGAAAACCATGACGAACCGAGAGGCGGAAGCCATCCTTGGAAATCACGATGGATGGTAGACAGAACCATCGCCGTTTTAATATACTCTGAAAATAAAACTTGACTTGGCTAGATAATAGGTTTGTGAAATGATTTGTGAAAATTGGCTTTGTGCAAATGAACCATAGCCATCCTTTGAATGACCCTGTCATAAGCATCATTTCGTGTCGGCTTGCTTGAGTACGTTGGGTACTCACCCTTGCTATACGCACAAACCTCGAGATAAAGGAAACGAAGAGCTGGAGGACCCCTATGCTTCTTGCCGGTGGGCATGGAGGAGAAGGCGTCTACTAGGTCTTAGTCCCGTCGTTCTGTGTCAATCGACATGCCACTTGCCTTCCGATTGCTAATCTTATCTAAATTTTGCTTTTGATTATATCCGGACAGTAGGTCCTATATGTATTGGATATTGCCTTTAGGCCTATTATTGTAATAACTTTGATGTAAGACTATTCGTGCACTTTGCACTGGTAATTGAAGCGTATTCGTGGGTACCAAACTACTTGATCCAGAATATGGTACTATGAACACGAATGATTCCCGTCCAAAAAAAGGGGGTCGACAATACTTTACATTGATCATATTGTACCTATTTTTATTAAATATCTCATTTCTCTCAAATATTGCATGTGTTTTAGAATGTCATCACATGGGATTATTATACCTATTGTACTCAACCATAGGGATTGTATACCTTATACCATTGATAACTTGGGTTCAATATAACTAGATGTTAGTTTAGGACCGCTTAGCCATGCTTAGCTCAACTAGCTCACTTTTAAGGGGATCACATTAATCAATTATTATATTAGAGACTAATTCTCAGATGATGTCAAGTATGTGACTCTATTCTAATAATACTGAATTATGACAATGGTGGGTTGTGAGCACATGGTTGGATATTGGTTAGCGTGCTCATGACAATTAAGGACCGGTTCTCGGGAAACCCTGGAAGAATTACCGTGCATACCACAAGCCAGCATGGGTAATGGCTGGGTACGTACCCTAGTGAGGGTGGGTGTGATGGAGTTGGGTCAGCCCCGGTTTTAAGGGTTGATCAGCTTTCAGATTCACCGCGGCACGAGAGGGGGCTACCCATTACCCCGATGGGAGTGGGGGCGAAACCTTGGTGTGGTACGATTGGTTAGAGGGGGTTATGTGAAGGGTCCTGTCATAGTTCCTTTCCAGGGTATCGTGGTGGTACACCGGCACACGGTAACATGTTGTGGGATTGTGTCTTGTGGGTACAGTTGTACACCTCTGATCAGAGTAAAACTATTCGAATAGCCGTGCCCACGGTTACCGGCGATCGACCAGATTCACCTTGATTAGTCTCACTTAGTTACATGAATGAACTGTTGGGACTTGACTAGTACAGATGGATGGATGGGCCTGTGGCAACGTGGTTTTAATGTTTTACAATGTTTATTTAATATTCTTTAATTATTACTATTGTTTTTGCTTTCAACTACTATTGCTATTTCTACATTGCTATTTATGCAAATGAGCCTATTATCCCTTCCTTGATATTTATCTGCATCATACCTTCTCTTGGTATGACTTGTTGAGTACGGTGGTTGTACTCGAGTCTTGCTCTATTTTTCCCCTTCGGTGCGAGGTTGAGGTCGAGGAGGTCTCGAAGAAGTGTAGGCTTGTTCGTCGTCAAGGGTTAGGCGTGGTATGGTGTTTCGCTTTGTTCGAGTCAAGATTAGCTTAAGTCATTTTTTCTTTTCCATTGCATTTATTTAACTCATTTATATTGTTTCTAAGAAGTGGATTCGTAATATCAATAATTGTCGATTTGTGTACCTCGGTGATGCACGGACGAGGATTTAATGCACAAATAGCGAGAAAATTCTGGTGTGAATTTACGGACGTGACAAGTTGGTATCAGAGTCAGCCTTTGACCGTAGGACAAGCCAACTGGAAACCTTAAGAGCCCTCTAATCTTTTCATTTGCATGAGTTTGAAAAAAGGGGTGTTTTAAAAAAGTGAAGTCGAGTCTATGGTTTTAGATTTTGTGAAAAGGGTTCTTGGTCTTTTGGTTTTGAGCATGCTTTGATTCCAGTCCTTTGTTTCTATAGATGGTAGGTTCCCCAGCTACGCACTGTGGAAAAGGAATGGTGGGCTTCGTCGCAGAGCTGGCCCGCATGGCCCTTGCAGACAGGTATCCTGGAGCACTAGAGTACACTACGGTTGCGGCTCTCGGTGGCGAGTTGCCTCACCGTGTGCATGCGGAGGTTCACGGTTTTGTGGGGACTTGTCTTCCCAACATGGAGGTCATAGCTTTAGGAGGCATGTCGGACCATGCCGTCAAGGCTGCCTATCGATGATGGCCAAGATGAGGGAGTTGCACGACGACGACCTTCGCACCTTCGCTTATCGCTACCATCCCCGTCGTGGCAGTTTCTCCGACGTCAGTGCTTTCAAGTCTACTGCAGATGAGAACGACTCTACTTTCAGCCGCATGTGCACGGTGATCAGGGGACTGGACAAGATGCACTCTGATTTGCACAAGGTAGCCAAGGAGCTGAACGATAGGAAGATGATGAGGATTGTGAGTCTGCAAGACGATGTGGTTCGCCTCAAGAAGGAAGTTGCTGAGTTGAAAGGACTCCCAGCACCAGGTGGTGTCAGGATTCGCGCTACGCCTTGGAAGGCCACCACTGCACCTGTCCATATCCAGCTGGCACCCCGGATTCCTCCACCGTCTCCTCCAGCTCCTCCCGCTCCACCAACTCCAGTTCCGACGCCTGTCCCAGTTCTTCCTGCTGCAGGTTCTGCTCTCGCTTTCACCCCAGCTTCGACGTACCAAGGCGGAGGTGGCAACAACGGTTGGATCTGCATCTCCAGTGACTCAAGCTCGAGGATTTAAGCGAAGACATGGATTCAAAAGAGACTCGGAGTTCTTCGAGGAAAGAGGCAAGATTGTTGGGCTACAGCCGTCGATTCAGAAGAGACGAAGTCCGAGATGAAGACAGAGGACTTCAGGAGCCGTTTTGAAGAATGGGGATCCTCTGAAGGAAGCAGTTTCGACTCCATGACTCGCGGATTGTTCTAGTCGCCCTCCTTAGTTTTATCGTTTTTCTTATTTTGTCTACTTGGTAGTTGCTGTGTGTTAGGCTACTGTGTGTGGGTTAGCTGACAGTGTATATTGAGTGTGGTATGGCTGACCATTTAAGGATACTTCGTGCTTTTCCTTGTTTTAATCAAGATCAGAACAATGCATTTGAATTCCAATAATAAAGTTTAGTTTCTAAGTCAGACTGTTTTTCTTCTTTTCTTTTTTTGGTTCGGTCGTCTTCTCCAGATGGTGAACACCAGGACCAGTGGAGCGAAGAGCAACAATGGGCAGTCAGGTGACAACAACAACAACGACAATCATGATGTCAACGGCAATGCTCCCCCGCCACCACCTGAGAATTCAACTATTGCTCAGTTGCTTGCTTCGCAGACACAGATGATGGCCGCGATGATGCAGCAGATGCAACAACAGCACCAGCAGATGCAACAGTAGATGTTGCAACAGATGCAGTAGCAGCAGACAGAATAACTAGTTTGCTCCTCCACCACCCCAGTCTAAGTTACCAGAGTTTCTTCGCGTCTGACAGCCGACCTTCTCCAGCACCACCAATCCTATGGAGGCCAATGACTGGCTTCATGCTATTGAGAAGAAACTAGATTTACTACAATGCACGGATCAGGAGAAAGTCTCTTTTGCTACACATCAGTTGCAAGGACCCACTTCTTCTTGGTGGGACAACTACTTGGTTACTTGCCCAACTGGAGCAGCAGTCACATGGGAAGAGGTCTGTCACAGTTTCAGGACAGCACATATTCCTACGGGAATAGTTGCGCATAAGAAGCATGAGTTTCGTTCTCTTGAGTAGGGCAACAGGTTAGTTACTAAGTACCTACATGAGTTCAACCGTCTTGCACGTTATGCCCCAGAGGACGTGCGCACCGATGCAGAAAGACAAAAAAGTTCTTGGCTGGTTTGGATGATGAACTCACTGACAAGCTGATCTCAGGGGAGTATGCTAATTTTGAGAAGCTAGTTGACAAGGCCATTCGGCAGGAAGATCAGTGCAACAAGATGATCAAGAAAAGAAAGGCAATACAGTTCAGACCTCCTCAACAGCAAGGAAATCAGCAGAGGCCACGTTTTTCATGTCCGGAAGTCAGGGTGGGCATACCACTATGATTGTTCATCAGCATCGGCCTTATCACCTAGGGAATTTTCAAGCTGGTAGTAATGGCAGTGGCAGTGGGCAACAGCAGTGCACCTCAGCCCCACGTCCTCCAACAGCGCCACCCCAGCAGCAGTCCAAGCCACCACCTCCAAGGAAGGACTCTGGAGGAAAGCCAGGAGTCTGCTTCAACTGTGGTGACCCTAGGCACTTTGCAGACAAGTGTCCAAAGCCAAGGCGCGTTGGACCAAGGTTCATCCAGGCCCGTGTCAATCATGCGTCCGCGAAGGAAGCGCAGAGCGCTCCGAAGTTATACTAGGTACATTTCTGTGAATCTCACTCCCGCTACGGTACTATTTGATTCGGTGCTACGCATTTATTTATTTCAAAGCGTTTGTTGGGACACATGGGTTATCTGTAGTGGAACTTAAGATACCCATGCGGGTTCAAACCCCTGGAAACCATTTGGACACAGCTCAGTATTGTCCCTCAGTGGCAATAAAAATCTAAGGATCTAAATTTCTAGCCAACCTTATCCTTCTTCAATCCAAAGGCCTAGATGTCATTCTTGGGATGGATTGGTTGTCAAGACATAAGGGAGTAATTGACTGTGCTAGTCATACAATTACTTTAATCAATGGTAAAGGAGAAGAAATTATTTTTCGTTCTCCCATGCAAGTCAAGGTTGTGGCAAGTTTGAATCATGTTTCTACCGGGGAATCGTCTGAAGTAGCAGCAAAGATCCCTATGAAATTAGAAGATATCCCCATAGTCAGAGAATACCCTGAAGTTTTCCCAAAAGATTTAGCAAGAAAGGGAAATTGAATTCCGGATTGATCTAGTACTTGGGACCGCCCCAATTCACAAGAGACCGTACAGAATGGGAGCCAATGAGTTGGCAGAAGTCAAGAAGCAAGTGGATGAACAGTTGCAGAAAGGTTATATCCGCCCGAGCACATCGCCTTGGGGTGCTCCGGTGATATTTGTAGAGAAGAAAGACAAGACCAAGAGAATGTGTGTCGATTATCGCGCACTCAATGAGGTCACTGTCAAGAACAAGTATCCTCTACCACAGATTAACGATCTGTTTGATCAACTCAAAGGGGCAAAAGTATTATCCTAGATAGACCTGCGATCAGGCTACCATCAATTTGAGAAGAGGACATTCCCAAGACTGCTTTCATCACCCAAGTATGGTTTGTATGAGTGTACGGTGATGTCTTTTGGATTGACTAACGCACCGGCTTTCTTCATGAATCTGATGAACAAGGTGTTTATGGAATTCTTGGACAAATTTGTCGTAGTGTTCATTGACGACATTTTGATCTACTCCAAGACCGAGGAAAAACATGAGCATCATCTTCGGTTAGTGCTCGAGAAGTTGAGGGATCATCAACTCTACGCCAAGTTTAGCAAGTGTGCTTTCTGGTTAAAGGAAGTGCAGTTCCTCGGCCACATTGTGAATGCCCAAGGAGTAGTAGTGGATCCGTCAAATGTGGAATCAGTTACCAAGTGGACTCCGCCAAAGACAGTCATGCAGATCCGAAGTTTTCTTGGACTTGCGGGTTATTATCGCCATTTCATTGAGAATTTCTCCAAAATTGCCAAGCCGATGACTCAATTGTTGAAGAAAGATGAGAAATTCAAGTGGTCAGTGAAATGTAACAAGAGTTTTGAAGAGCTTAAGAAGAAGTTAGTGTCTGCGCCAGTCTTGATACTGCCGGATCCACCCAAAGATTTCCAGGTATATTGTGATGCATCCCACCAAGGGCTGGGATGTGTGTTGATGCAAGAAGGCAAAGTGGTCGCATATGCTTCTCGTCAATTGCGTCCGCATGAGAATAACTACCCAACTCATGATCTGGAATTAGCCGCAGTGGTTCATGCCTTAAAAATCTGGTGACACTACTTAATCGGTAATCGTTGTGAAGTGTATACATATCATAAAAGTCTCAAGTATATCTTCACCCAACCGGACTTGAACCTTTGCCAACGAAGATGGTTGGAATTGATCAAGGATTATGATTTGGGGATACATTACCATCCCGGCAAAGCTAATGTGGTAGCAGATGCTTTGAGTCGGAAGAGTTACTGCAACACCATCAACATAGAAAGAATGTGTAGTCAGTTGCAGCGAGAATTTGAGTGCCTGAATCTACATGTTGTGGATTTTGGTTTTGTGGCTGCTCTGGAAGCTCAACCCACTCTCATTGATCAAATTCGGGCTGCTCAGGTGTCAGATCCCGAGATGGCGGAACTCAAGAAGAAATGAGAATCGGAAAAGCTCGTGATTTTACAGAAGACGAGCATGGAACAATCTGGATGGGAAAGAGATTGTGTGTGCCAGAAGATTAAGAATTGAAGAAGCTGATCCTTACGGAAGCTCACCAAACCCAATGTTCAATTCATCCGAGCAGTACAAAGATGTATTAAGATCTCAAAGAGAAGTTTTGGTGGGTCAGTATGAGGAGAGAAATAGCTGAATTTGTCACATTCTGTGATGTTTGTCAGCGAGTCAAGTCAAAACATCAACGACCCGCAGGATTGTTGCACCCCCCCAAATTCCAAAATGGAAATCGGAAGAAATTGGAATGGATTTTACAACGGGTTTACCCCGCTCATCGTCAGGGTATGATTCAATTTGGGTAGTCGTGGATCGACTCACGAAGGTGGCTCACTTCATACCAGTGCATACTACCTACTCGGGAAAGAAGCTAGCAGAGCTATACCTTGCTAGAATCATGTGTTTACATGGAGTGCCTAAGAAGATCGTGTCTGACCGAGGAAGTTAGTTTACTTCCAAGTTCTGGCAGAAGTTGCAAGAAGAGCTCGATACCTGCTTGAACTTCAGTACGGCCTATCACCCGCAAACAGATGGTCAAACGAGGAGAGAATCAAATTCTGGAAGACAAGTTGAGAGCATGTGCGCTTGAGTTTGGTAAAGCGTGGGACAAGAGTTTGCCTTATGCAGAATTCTCCTATAACAATAGTTATCAAGCAAGCATTCAAATGGTACCCTATGAGGCATTGTATGGACGCAAGTGCCGCACACCCCTTTTCTGGGATCAGACTGGTGAGCGTCGGTTGTTTGGCACAGAAGTGATAAGTGAGGCAGAAGCAAAAGTCCGAACAATTCAGGAAAGATTGAGGATTGCGCAGTCTCGACAAAAGAGCTATGCAGACAATCGTCGAAGAGATCTCGCTTTTGAAGCAGGGGATTTTGTGTATCTTCGTGTTACACCGCTCCGGGGAGTACACCGTTTCCAAACCAAAGGCAAGTTGGCACCACTCTTTGTGGGACCATACAGAATTCGGGAACGTCGAGGAGAAGTAGCTTATTAGCTTGAACTTCCATCCAACATGGCTGGTATTCACGACGTGTTTCATGTGTCTCAGTTAAATAAGTGTTTGAGGGTACCAAAGGACAGGCGAGTCTAGACCAGATTGAAATTCAAGAGGACTTGACCTATTTGGAGAAACCAGCTCGTATCCTCGAGACCAGTGAGAGAAGGACTCGGAACAAAGTTGTCAGATTTTGCAAAGTTGAGTGGACTCATCATTGAGAAGAAGAAGCTTCTTGGGAAAGAGAAGATGAGTTAAAGGCCGCGCACCCGCACCTCTTCGCCAGTGCCTCCGAATCTCGGGGTCGAGATTCCATTTAAGGGGGGTAGGTTTGTCGCACTTTGAGTTTTGCCTCTAAATCATTTAAATAATTTACCCTAAAATAATCAGAATTTTTGGAATTAATCTGGAGTCAACAATTAATTTTAAAATATATTTAATAAATGGAAATGACATGGTAGGATTTTTCTTAAATTCTACGTGTCAAAATACACTAACAGGATTTTTACGAGAAATTTTAGAGCACTCTAAGTATTTTTACCAATTAAATAAGAAATCTGAAATTTAATTAAGTCCCAAAATTCCTTTTTCCCTTTTCCTATTCATCCTGTACAACCCGCTCCTTTTCCCGCCTAATTTCCAAATCGGGCCGTCGGCCCAGCTGCCTCCCCGCTGGCCTCCCCTCTCCCTCCGGCCGTGGGCCAAGCGGCCCAAGTGCCCGACCGCCGAGCGCCAAGTCCGCCGGGCGTCCCTCGCGCCCGCGGGCACCAACAGGTGGGCCCTACCTGTCGGGCCGCCTTCCCCGCTCCCGGCCGGCCCAGCCGCCGCCGTCGCCATGCGCGCCGCCGCCCCCGCTGTTTTCGCACGCCGCGCGCCACATCGGACCCACGCCGGGCCTGAGCCCGAGCATCCGTCTCCCGCCGCATCTCGCGCACGCCGAGGTGGCCTTATCCTCACACAAACTGTCTCCGCCGTTTTCGCTTTCTCCCTCCGAGTCTGATTGTTTCGGTGAGGAATTCACGCTTATCCCGTGTGCAATCCAATCTCCTTGCGCCCCAATAAAATCCCCACGCTGCCTCCGCGTGCTTCCCGTTTTGCTCCCGTGCTTTTAGCCTCAAAATCGTCGCCGCCGTTGTCGTCTTCCCCATCTCCCGTGGTGCACCGTTGTCTCGCGCCATTATCCCGAGCCATCCCGAGCCACGGAACCCTCTCCGCCGCCATCTCCCGTGCACCGCGGCACCCGCCGCCGCCGTTTCCCGCGTCGACGAAGCTCGGCCGATCGCCGTGTGGCCATGGCCAGCGGCCAAAGCTCGGCGCCGCCGCGCCCGCGCAAACCCTAACCCGGGCCGCCTCCCGACCGTCCGATCTACCCCGCGGTAGATCGGGACCGTCCAATCCCGCCGCCTGTGCCACCATTGCGATGGCGCCATGGGTCATCGCCGCAGCCGTCCCGTGAAACCCTAACCCTAGTGCGTCGCAGCCATCCGATCGCCCGGATCGGGCGCATCCGAGCCGCCCGATCCCACGCGCACGCCCGCCATCCGATCACTGCCGCCCCTTGGGATGGCCGTCGCGTGGCAGCAAGCCGCCTCGCCCCCGCCGTGGACTCGGTCCACCATGGACTGAGCCGGTCGTCGCTCGCGTTAGCCACGCTGATGTCAGCCCTAGCTGACGTCAGCACTCACTGCGCCGCTTCATGCTGACGTCAGCATGACATCAGCATGATGTCGGCCCTTGCAGCCCGCACAAGCTTACGTCATCCCGGGACTTAATTGTGCAATAATTAATTTAGTCTTTTCTCGTTTAGTTTAAAAATCGCAATTAAGCTTCTAAAATTCATATCTTTTTAATCCGAGCTCCGTTTTAGTCCATTCAAATTTCATTAAATCCAGAAATATGTCAAGAATCCATTAAAAATACTTTTCAGTGTTGTTTCAGTAGAATTTTAGGGTGTATTGTTGAGTGCTTTGTTTGTCGTGTAGATTCTGACCTTTCCGGCGAGCCCGTCTACCTCGAAGTAGTCGCCGAGGTTCCCCAGTCTCCAGAGCAAGGCAAGTCATACTTTATATTGATCATATTGTACCTATTTTTATTAAATATCTCATTTCTCTCAAATATTGCATGTGTTTTAGAATGTCATCACATGGGATTATTATACCTATAAATCAAGAAAGACGTGTTCCTCTCCTCCACAGATAAATATCGACAAACCTATGGCAAGGGAGAGAGGAAAAGTGAAAGACAAGGTGTGGCCCTCGCATCTAGCTCCGAAGAAGCTAGAGATGGGCAAGAGCGTTGCTCCGACGTCGTTCCAACTAGGCATGTCGTTGGTTGGAGACGATGCCCTAGGAATGATGGGCAACGCTTGCAAGGAGCTCCAACGCTATTACATAGAGAAATCAAACGCCAGGAGGATAAACAGGGAGAGTGACATCATAGGCCATCATGATCGATAACCATTTAATGGGCCAGAAAATTATATTGTCATAGACTTCAAGGATCTATTCGACCTCTTCAAACTATGAGCAGTGGACAAAAGTCTACTTAAGTTCTACTCCTTGTAAGTATTCTTGTGTTTTCACTTTTGGTAACAACAATCCTTATAACATGTCAGTAAGTCCTATGTCTGGACCCTGATCCAAGAAGCAATCAATGAAGCGTGATGATCATATGTGGAGAAAGGAGGCGCATAACAAAGGACAAAAAAGCCTCATTCACAAAATTGATTTCCCGTCAAACAACAAATTGGCGACCAATGCGGATTTCATTTGTGTCACAACATGCGAATTCTGTACAACAAAAAGTTTAAGACTTTGGTCGAATTTGAGGCTTTTGATCTCAATTGTGATATATATTAACTACTTCAATATATATACATATATGGATCAACTAATTTCGAACTATGTACATGTAGGAAAATATATCCAAGTCTGAGTCTACTAGCTTTGAGGGGATTAGGAAAGAGATAGGCGGACTTTGTTGTCTGTGACATAGTGCACCCTAAGGAATGTTTAGAATACGGGGTTAAAGTCTGCGACATGTTGAACTTTTTTTAACATTTCAAAATTAATGTCAAAGATATGTAAATATATTACACTTATGATATTATTAAATTACAATTTTGTCAAATGTGTTTATATATATACTTGCAGTGCTAAATAAAATTTTGTTCCAATTTATAACTTGGTTTGCAGGTTTCGATGCTTAGCACTTGAAAATATTAATGTGAAATATGTGAAAATGGATGTTTATGTGAATAGATGTATATGAATATCAGATGTATGTCAATCTTTGCTTCTCTTACTTTTGCAGCTGGCATGGCTAGCAAAGGCCCGAGGCTAGCCAAAATAGAGAATAATTTTTTTAGAAAAATTCATCGGTGACGGGCTTTACCTTAAGACCGATGGAGGTGTAAGTCATCGGTGACGGGCTTAAGTTAAAGCATGATTGAGATGTTAGTCATCTGTGACGGCATTAATAAGGGCCCGTTTGAGATTATTTCATCGGTGATGGGCCCTTGTTTGACTGGCCTTCTGGGTCAATACTATCGTGACAGGCTGTAGTTTAGGCCCGACAAAGATAAGTGCATCGATGATGGGCGTTTACCCGATATAACTTCTCACATCAGTGACCTTTTCATCTTGACGGGTGCATAGCCGATACAGATGGGGGTTATCGTTCGATTGAGATGAGGATGACCGTTGTAGCGTTCCCTGCTTCTTCATATTTGGCAGCAAGAAATTTCTCAAGACCCTGTCATTGTTGTTGCTTCAGCGGCTGCCTCTTGGAAAGCTCAACACAAATGATATTGCACCCCTTCTATTTTAGCGACCGACGGCGTTTAATCTAGTCGTGTGTTTTTGTAACCAATTGTTTTTATTATTTTCTCCTCTTTCCCAACCTCTACTCCGTTCTTTTTCATACACCCCTTTCTCAACCTCTACTCCGTTGTTTTTCACGCACACGCTGATTGAACTGCTAAATCGGTGTGTGTTTTTGAAAAAAAATATAAAAAAGTTTTTATAATATCATATTAATTATTTTTTTAAGTTTTTAGCTAATATTTCTTTGATTATGTGTTAATTCATCATTTGATTTTGTGTGTCGAGAGGAAAGGTTCCTAGCATCCTCAAAGAACACATTAGTTTTATCCTTAGCAATACAAGCGCACTTCCTATTATATTTCTAATTTTCTTTTTTTGTCTTCCATCCGTTCCGATGCGACAGAGAGTATTTGAGACATTAAAACACGCTACCTGTGCACGCTCCCAGTGCTATTGTTATTATGTTTACGTGAGACGTCATCAATTTCTATTTTGTTTCATATGAGGTGTTAATACATAATTAAAATTAAGGGGCTGTTATACAACGGAATCCCATTCAAACGGGATGATATCAATTAGATATCAGGACATGATACCTGATAGATATCAGGTGATACTTGTAAGGTATCAGGGGATATATATAGATATTAACTGATACCCATTGGTATCATATGTTGATATCCCGTTGAGACCATCTGATACTCGTCAATACTTGTGAGGTATCATATAATTTCTATAAGGTATCAGTGATACTTGCGAGGTACCATGAGATACTTATGATATCAGATTCTGATACCGATTGGTACCAGATGATTCTTGTGAGGTGTCATGTGATACTTGCGAGGTATCAGACGATATTTGTGAGGAGGTAGATGACACTCCCCGTGGGCGGCAATGTAGTTGACTAGGAGCAGGTCTTCCTCTACCATCCATGGCCCACGTCGAAGGTCGTCGCCGACTGTCGCGTCTTCCGTGTTGAGTAGGTCCTCCACCGTTCACGCCCCACACTAGAACTCATCATCGGCGGTTGCGTCCTCCACCGTCCATGTCCCATGCCAGAAGTCGTTGTTGGTGGTAGTATTGTTAGTGATATGCCCTAGAGGCAACATGGAGATGTTGGATATCACGTCAATGTTTATGTATAAATGAATAAAGTGTTATTCAGTTTCATGAAATAGACATCTTGTATTGATCAATAAGTACATGACTTATTTATGAGACTCTTTATGTATGAGTCTATTTCTAAACGATCCTGATCATATGTCATATTGTTGGAACAAATATGATTCTAAGATCGACATGTTTATTGATTGATGATCACGTCTCATAGATCATGGGTATGGAGATACCAAATCAATAAACATGGACACATGTGTTGGAGAACACATTGTTGGATAGACCCACCATGAGACACTACAGGAATTAATGTGCCATTAGTTGGTCTCAGGTAGTGTTGGTACAAAGTCCTTAAACCCGAGATCACCATGGATTCCAACATGTGTAATAGCCTACTTTGGGACTACCAAACGCTATTAAATGGCGGGTAGTTATAAAGGTAGTTTTCGGGTTTGCTATGAAACATGGAGTGGGATGTGAGTGATCAAGATGGAATTTGCCCCTCCTTTGGAGAGATATCTCTGGGCCCCTCGAGGTAATGGATTATGGAAATGCATGGCCATGCTAAGTTGATTGAGGAGTCAATCAACAGACAGATAATCCAATACGGTTCGAGTGAATGGTTAAGCTATTGAAGGGATGGCACACATCTTGCCTATAGCTTAACTGGTATCGTGAGGCAAAGGGATTTGTGTACACATTACAGGTTCAGAGCCGATATTATTCTTGTATACTATGGTGTCAATATGTGCTGCTAGGCGCCGCTGTTGACGGGTCGGCTGAGTTGGACTCGAGCCGACGATCGGCTAAGTTAGACTATAGCCGAAACCGAGTATACCTGAACCTACAGGGTCACACGCTTAAGGGGATAGAATAGATATTCGAGTTGGACTCGGATACGGCTCGATCGGATAGGGATCCGATCGGATAGAGTCCTATGGGCTTACGACGTATGGGCGGCCAACTCTATGAGATACGGATGAGATCCGATTCAAAATAGAGTCCTAATCGGCCACTAGTCCCGTCGGCCAACTCTATATAAAGGAGGGAGGGGTGGAGAGCTGCCACACGTCAATTGCATCGCGTGCAACAGAAGTCGCCGAGATCAATCTCCACGGAAACCCTCCCCACTTTCGAGCCAAACCCTAGCCTTGCATCGCGTGCTAGCACACGGGTGTACGGCGTTTTGTCCCCGGACGTGTGGATACCGGTAGAGGCGCTGCTACGTTGCGCGCTGTTGATCGGCTTCGGATCGGCTACGGCATCTGCGAATCTGCTGATTGGAGAATCGGCTGTCCCCGGGTATCGACTGTCGGCTTGCGAGAATCGGCTACTTGTTCCGGATCGGATAGCCACGATTGGTTGTTTCATTGCACACTCCAATCGGTAACGATCTATCGGCCCTTACTTGCAAGTGTTCTGGTTTGCGCGGTAGAAATTTTTGTTTTCGGCTAGCGTAGCTTCCGCGTAACCCTTCAGTGGTATCAGAGCTAATCTTGCTTAGTTCGGGTTTTAGATTGGATCTGAAACAAGTTTTGCGCACGGGTTGATTAGATCAATCGGTTTTACGGGATTTGTTGAGGAGAGTTGATGGTAATTGCGTTCCTTGATAGTGTATCGGAACGGCGTAATGTGATTACGTCGAAGCAATTTCCATATACCTCGGTTTTAGTTGGGTTCGAGATAGCGTTCCTTGATAGTGTATCGGAACGGTATAATGTGATTATGCCAAAGCTATCTCGTAGTCCGATCTTGTTTGCTGCCTCGCGTCTACGCAAACCATCTCCCTTGTAGGTGTGCGTACCCCCTTATAGGTCGTCTCGATGCCGTTTCTCTGCGATAGGTAGAAAACGTTTCTATGCCTAACTTGTTTTTGCAGAGAATGCTTTGAGATGGTATGGCCCTATTGTATGTATGAGATGCATGTGATGCATGTAATATTCTTTCATACGTGCAATGCTTGTAATATTCTTTCACGACCTGCGAGTCGATGTAATCTTCAATTAGAGCTTCTATAGTAGTAGCTTAGTTTGAAGAAATCAAGCATTCGGCACTCGAAAGAACGGTGATGAAGATGGAGATCTGTACACCGGCATGGAGATGGAGATCACCATGTGAAGGGGGCCATACTATTTCACTATATGCTATTCTTCTTGCTTTCATATGTGATATGCTTGTTTGATAGGATAGCATCCCTCGCAAAATTAAGTAGTAATGATGCCCTTCCAAATGTTGCACCCGTCACCGTTATGCTCGTCAATGGTGGGTCTGCCAAAGCAGAGTGCCATTCTTTATCATAACACGAGGGGGTATATGTCAGACATATACATGCAGGAGCATTTGGTTTACTTAACAAGGCTATCAAAACAGTTTTGGGCCTTGGGGCATAGGTTGGTGCCGGGGCATGGAGATGCCACACCAACAACAAGAGTCACATAGAGATGTGATTAGCAAGGTGTTGCTTACCGATGTTACTAATTTTCTAGCAGTGATGCCAAAGCTCACTAGAAAATTAATTAACATGTGAATCTTGACCCAATACGTAACCTAGAGGGAAGGTGGAAAATACGTAATGGGAGTCTAATGTTAAATTGTTTACCTTCAGGATTAGTTTTGGAAAATACGTAATGGGAGTCTAATTAACATGTGGATCTTGACCCAATACGTAATTGGAAGAGGAACTCCAAGAAGTACATGGAGGATCTCAAAAAGAAGCAAAGTACGACTTACGCGGTATTAATGTTATAGACATTAATCTTGCTACTTCACCTCGACTCTTGGGTATTTGATACCGGATCGGTAGCTTATATTTGCAAATCGTTGCGGGGAATTAGAAGAAGTAGAGGATTGAGAAGGGCGAGGTGAACTGCGCGTCGGCAATGGAGCAAGCGTTGCTACGATTCTTGTCGGCACGTACCACTTCATCTACCTTCAGGATTAGTTTTGGAATTAAATAATTGTTATTGTGTTCCAACACTATGTCAAAACGTTATTTCCGCTTCATGTTTGCAAGCGGAAGGATATGATTTTAGATCAATGAACAATGGTTGTTCAATATATCTCGAGATATATTCTATTTTCATGCTCCATTGGTGAATGGATTATACGTTTTGAATCTTGAAGCGTCTCCCATCTATAACATTAATACGAAAGGCAACTCTCTAATGATATAAACCCCACGTTTATCGGCATTGTTGCTTAGGCCATATAAATAAGAAACGCATGGAGAAGCTCCATAAGGATGGATTGCTTCACTCTTTTGATTTTGAATCATTTGAGACATGTGAGTCTTGTTTACTTGGTACGATGACAAAGGCACCTTTCACGGGACATAGTGAGAGAGCAAGTGACTTATTGGCACTCGTACATATGCGATGTATGTGGACCAATGAGCTCAATGGCGGAGGTGGTTATCGTACTTCATTACCTTTACCGATGACTTTAGTAGATATGGTTATATCTACTTAATGAGGCATAAGTCCGAATCCTTTGAAAAGTTCAAAGAATTCCAGAATGAAGTCTGAGAATCATTTAGGGAAAACAATCAAGTTTCTACGATCGGATCGTGGAGGAGAATACTTGAGCCAAGAGTTTGGTAATCATCGAAAGATTGTGGAATTGTTCCACGTTGACTCCTAAACTCCACAATGGAATGGGGTGTCCGAACGGAGAAATCGCACCTTGTTGGACATGGTGCGGTCGATGATGAGCCAAAGTGATCTTCCGTTATCCTTCGGGGATATGCTCTTGAAACAATTTGCGCTCACACTAAATAGAGTTCCATCTAAGTCGGTTGAAAAGACACCATATGAGATATGGACAGGGCAACCCCTAGTTTGTCTTTTCTCAAAATTTGGGGATGCGAAGCTTATGTAAAACGTTTACGATCGACAAGCTCACACCCAAATCGACAAGTGCTTCTTTGTGGGATATCCTAAGGAAACCAAGGGATATTACTTTTATAATCGGGAACAAGGCAAAGTGTTTGTCGCCGGACACGGTGTCTTCATGGAGAAAGAGTTTCTTTCAAGAAGGGTTAGTGGGAGCGGGTGCATCTTGAAGAAGTTCAATAAACACCGGAAAACGTTTCGGCGACCACGGAACCACAACGGGAGGAGCAAAGTGTTGCGCCACCGGTTGTAGATACACCAGCCCACGGAGGTCGAAAGATCACGTCGTGCACCCGAAAGGTACACAGTGCGGAACAACGTGATATATTGTTGTTGGACAACGATGAACCTAAGACCTATGAGGAAGCGATGGTGGGACCCGATTCCAACAAGTGGCTTGGAGCCATGAAATCCGAAATAAAATCCATGTATGACAATCAAGTTTGGAACTTGGTTGATCCACTGATGGTGTCAAAACCATTGAGTGCAAATGGGTTTTTAAGAAAAGGCCGATATGGATGGAAATGTTCACATCTATAAGGCGCGATTGGTGGCGAAAGGTTTTAAACAGATTCAAGGAGTTGATTATGATGAAACCTTCTCGCCCGTCGCAATGCTTAAATCGATTCGGATTATCCTAGCGATTGCTTGCATATTTCGATTATGAGATATGGCGGATGGATGTCAAAACGGCTTTCCTGAATGGAAACCTAAGCGAGGATGTATACATGATACAACCTCGGGGTTTTGTCGATCCGAGAATCGCTGGAAAGATATGCAAGCTACGAAATCCATTTATGGATTGAAGCAAGCATCTCGGAGTTGGAATATTCGTTTTGATGAAGTAATCAAAGGGTTTGGTTTCATCAAAAATGAAGAAGAGGCTGTGTTTACAAAAAGGTCGGTGGGAGCGCAATTGTATTTCTAATCTTATATGTGGATGACATATTGCGATTGGAAATGATATCCCTATGCTAGAATCCGTCAAGTCTTCATTGAAAAATAGTTTTTCCATGAAAGACTTAGGGAGGCAGCATACATATTAGGCATTCGGATCTATAGAGATAGATCCAAGAGGCTAATTGGATTAAGCCAAAGTACATACATTGACAAGGTGTTGAAAAGGTTCAACATGCATGATTTCAAGAAAGGTTTCTTGCCCATGTCACATGGCATTAATCTTAGCAAGAGTCGGTGTCCTCGGACACATGATGAGCGGAATAAGATGGGTATGGTTTCATATGCTTCGGCAATTGGATTCATCATGTATGTCATGCTTTGTACACGCCCGAGATGTCTCGTACGCTTTGAGTGCTACGAGCGAGATACGTCGGATCCAGTGAAGGTCACTGGATCTAGTAAAGAATATCCTTAAGTACTTGAGAAGAACTAAGGATATGTTCCTAGTCTATGGAGGTGAAGAAGAGCTCGTTGTAAGTGGTTACACCGATGCTAGCTTCCAACAGAGACAAGGATGATTATAGATCGCAATCTGGGTTCGTGTTCTGCCGAACGGAGGCGCGATCAGTGGAAGAGTTCCAAGCGGGATACGTTGCTGATTCTACAACGGAGGCCGAGTACATTGCGCTTCGGAAGCCGCAAAGGAGGCTGTTTGGATCAAGAAATTCATTTCGAGCTTGGTGTGATGACTAGTACGACGGTCCAATGTCTCTCTATTGTGATAATAGTGGAGCCATTGCGCAAGCCAAGGAGCCAAGGTCACATCGAAGTCCAAACACATACTTCGGCGATATCATCTCATCCGCGAGATAGTGGAAAGAGGTGATGTCAAGATATGCAAAGTGCACACGGATCTCAACATAGCCGATCCGCCGACAAAACCTCTCCCTCAGTAGAAGCATGAGGCGCACACAAGAGCAATGGGTATTAGATACTTACATGATTGATTCTAGTGCAAGTGGGAGATTGTTAGTGATATGCCCTAGAGGCAACATGAAGATGTTGGATATCACGTCAATGTTTATGTATAAATGAATAAAGTGTTATTCGGTTCCATGAAATAGACATCTTGTATTGATCAATAAGTACGTGACTTATTTATGAGACTCTTTATGTATGAATCTATTTCTAAACGATCCACGATCATATGTCATATTGTTGGAACAAATATGATTCTAAGATCGGCATGTTTATTGATTGATGATCATGTCTCATAGATCATGGGTATGGAGATACCAAATCAATAAACATGGACACATGTGTTGGAGAACACATTGTTGGATAGACCCACCATGAGACACTACGGAATTAATGTGCCATTAGTTGGTCTCGGGTAGTGTTGGTACAAAGTCCTTAAACCTGAGATCACCATGGATTCCAACATGTGTAGTAGCCTACTTTGGGACTACCAAACGCTATTCCGTAACGGGTAGTTATAAAGGTAGTTTTCGGGTTTGCTATGAAACATGGAGTGGGATGTGAGTGATCAAGATGGAATTTGCCCCTCCTTTGGAGAGATATCTGGGCCCTCGAGGTAATGGATTATGGAAATGCATGGCCATGCTAAGTTGATTGAGGAGTCAATCAACGGACGGATAATCCAATACGGTTCGAGTGAATGGTTAAGCTATTGAAGGGATGGCACACATCTTGCCTATAGCTTAAGCGGTATCGTGAGGCAAAGGGATTTGTGTACACATTACGGTTGAGCCGATATTATTCTTGTATACTATGGTGTCAATATGTCTTGCTAGGCGCCGCCTGTTGGGGTCGGCTGAGTTGGACTCGAGCCGACGATCGGCCAAGTTAGACTATAGCCTAAACCGAGTATACCGAACCTACGGGTCGCACGCTTAAGGGGATAGAATAGATATTCGAGTTGGACTCGGATACGGCTCGATCGGATAGGGATCCGATCGGATAGAGTCCTATGGGCTTACGACGTATGGGCGGCCAACTCTATGAGATACGGATGAGATCCGATTCAAAATAGAGTCCTAATCGGCCACTAGTCCCGTCGGCCAACTCTATATAAAGGAGGGAGGGTGGAGAGGCGCCACACGTCAATTGCATCGCGTGCAACAGAAGTCGCCGAGATCAATCTCCACGGAAACCCTTCCCACTTTCGAGCCAAACCCTAGCCTTGCATCGCGTGCTAGCACACGGGTGTACGGCGTTTTGTCCCCGGACGTGTGGATACCGTAGAGCGCCGCTACGTTGCGCGGCTGTTGATCGGCCGGATCGGCTACGGCATCTGCGAATCGGGCGATTGGCGAATCGGTGTCCCGGGTATCAGTGTCGGCTTGCGAGAATCGGCTACTGTTCCGGATCGGATAGCCACGATTGGCTGTTTCCATTTGCACTCCAATCGGTAACGATCTATCGGCCCTTACTTGCAAGTGTTCCTGGTTTGCACGGTAGAAATTTTTGTTTTCGGCTAGCGTAGCTTCCGCGTAACCCTTCAAGTATCCTTTGTTTTGAGCAGGTCCTTCACCGTCATGCCCCACACCAAAGCTCAACGGCGGCGGCCATGTCCTCCACCATCCATGCCCCATGCCAAAGCTCGTCACTGGGGGCCGCATCCTTCGTCGTCCACCCCCATGTTGGAGCTCATTGCTAGCGGCTGCGTCCTCCACCGTGCACACCCCACGCTGAAGCTTGTTGCGGGCGGCCACGTCCTCTTCTCGTTGAGCAGGTCCTCTTTTCCGGCCCACGTCAGAGGTCCACGTACCCACGTCGGTGAGGCAGCACACGATGCTAACTGCCTATGGCCACCCTTATACCATGGCATCGCAGCTGCTTCCCATGGAGAAGATCCACAAGGCTAAGGTGCTACTGGAGTTCATCCCTTCGTGCGTCACTGCCATGTCGGAGCAGGAATCTCCCTTGTTATTGTCTTGAGCTCCATAAGCTTACATCACAGATGGATGGTGGATAAGAGGGAGGAAGAATATATGGAGAGGGTAGAGGAAGTAAGATGATTAGTGGATGGTTGGTAGGCCTATACCGTTCAAGACCCATGTGACGATATAACGTGAAATAACATCTTCATTAAAATTATTTTCACTCGTTATAACGCATAAACATTTATTACTCATTTATGTTAGTAAGCTCGGCATGGTTCGGTCTTTGGTTCATGTTTTTTCTAGCTTTACTTGACATCCTTATATACATTACGATGCAACTACTATCTTTGATGTAAATATAACAATAATATGCCATCTTTTTCTTTTATGTCCATATTTTCTATTCCAATACTCTCATATTTTCTTATGGTCTCTTCAGATTAATGCCAAAATAAAACTTTTTAAAATTTGATAATACCAAAATTTTGACAAATTGACAATATTGTCAAATTTTGATAGGATAGACTTAATATTGTCAAATTTTACAGACATTACCTAACAAATATAATCATATAATTATTAAGTTTATCAAATAATTTAAAATGTTATCAATCTAAATGGGTCCATAGTTCTCTTCGTGTCTTCACCATCTCTTTCCTTTCGTGCCGTTATGTGACTCGATCATCTATCAACCCGTTCTCTTTCTCTCCTTAACTTTTCTTTTTATTTTCTTTCTGTGCTTATAGTCGCAATACTGTCTTTTGATCTCAACCGTTGATTTCGATCGAACGCCACACACAATGGAGAAAATCGATCCGTTGGTCCGTCCGCGTGAGAAACAAGCAGACCTGAGGAATCATGTTCGCATCGCCACCAAATCAGATCCAATTCCACACGAGAATACAAGGGTTGAGCCGCTCGGAGAGTTGGAGCAAAGGGTAGGGAAGAGCGGCGGCGGGCATGGAGGGGTGGGACAAGGGGACGAAGAGCGTGGTGGGCGAGATCCCGCTGCTGTCGACGCGGGCGGGGCCCCGGGACGGCGAGGCGTGGCGGCAGCGACTCAAGGAGGAGTACCGCGCGTTGATCGCCTACACGTCGGTGAACAAGTCTAAGGACAACGATTGGTTCCGCATCTCCGCCGCCAACCCCGATGGCACCCGTTGGGAGGGCACCTGCTGGTACGTCCACAACCTCCGCCGCTACGAGTTCCCCCTCCAGTTCGACATCCCCGTCGCCTACCCTCAGGTCGCCCCCGAGATCGAGCTCCCCACCCTCGACGGCAAGACCCACAAGGTCTGGTTTGGTTCTTGGTTATTCCCCCACGCTTTTCTTGATGATTGCTGTTGGTGTGGATGCGAATTATTTTATTGGATTGTGATTGATGTTGTTGTGGATGGATGGATGGATGGATATGCAGATGTACCGAGGAGGGAAGATCTGCCTCACCGTGCACTTCAAGCCGCTGTGGGCGAAGAACTGCCCAAGGTTCGGGATCGCGCACGCGCTGTGCCTCGGCCTGGCACCGTGGTTGGCGGCGGAGGTGCCGATTCTAGTCGATTCGGGCATGGTTAAGCACAAGGACGACGAGGCGGCTCTGTCCGATGCAGCGGCGGCGTCTGGATCTACCGCTGCTTCGTAATTGTAAGTCTTGCGTCATGTGGCTGCTGTATCAGGGTTGGAAATCCACCCAGTTGTGAACTAATAAGAACAACACCTATACAATGTTGATGCTCTGATTGCTGGTTGAAGATACAGTTAGTTGTTGACTAATTTGGTGTGCATGATACAATCGTACTACAACATAGGTACAGTTAATTCGTTTAATATGCATGATACAGCTTATGAATTTCCCAAATCAACTATTCTGCAGAATAAGAACGATGTGTAATTGTAGGTGTGTTCATTTTATTATGGATGAAACATGTTCCCTATTATTAGTTAACTGTAGATTATTGTACACTACTAATAGGTTCTTGAGATGACTATAGCAAAAAATTTCCACTGATCTCTCTCTCTCTCTCTTTTTCTCTCTCTCTCTCTCTCTCTCTCACAGTTTTGAACAACTACAATATTCTGTAATACACATTTCTTTTGATCTTTTTGTAACTAATATCATTTGATTTGATGAAGCAAAATAGCGACATGTCTTGCGTATACTGCTGCCTCACATAATCTAATTTATGGCCTTTTATATACTAATCTAATCTATCCTAGACATGGGTAGTATACTACGAATCGACCTGAAGCATCAGTTTGATTAGATATTTGAAGTACCAATGTTATGACTCAAACTTGTGTGTTCATGCTGATGTCGTCTGGTTACTTAGTTAGTTAGCTATGTTTTCAGGTATTTAACAAAGAGTGCAAAGCAATTGTGTGCCACTGATGCCTGTTGCACATTGTTTGTTGTATTTGCTGCGTCTTGCATGTATATACTTGATATCCTTTAATTATTGATACAATCAAAGGGAGCTATTTGCTGGATTGGCAACAGTTTTGATGTGCCTGTACTCAGAAACTGTTCTAATCAGGCACAATTTACAAATCATTATATTGTCCATATTTTGATGAGCTGTCAATGAAAAGTAACAGAACATAGAGAAATTACCACTTATCTTGAACTTTTCTTCGTTCTGATGTACAGATTTGCCAAATATAGTATTTGATATGTTGTTATTTTCTTATTCCTTTTCATAAGTAAGTTTGTAATACAATATAGCATTATATCTACATCAAGGTTAGTAGTGAGATGACACATACTACTGTATTTAGTGGACCAGAATTGATCATGAACTCCAATTGTAGCATGATTCATTCCTTTGGGGCACTTCACACATTGACATTTTTTTTAATTATCCTATGAAGCAATTCTCTTATGAATTTCTCTAAAGGATAATCTAGAACAATTCACATAGTATGACATATGGATTCAGATGCTCCTCCTTTATGTTCAGGAGGCTTCGTAGAGTTTCTGTATCAGCAGAACCTAACTCCTTATTTGTAATCGTAGATGTGTGTTCTTTTTTATAAGGATTAAACATGTTTCCTGGGGTATTTTTTATGGTTAACTGAAGATTACTGTAAACTGCTGGTAGGTTTCTGAGAGCCATAACAAAAGAACAAGAAAAAACACTGATCTCTCTCTCTCTCTCTCAGTTCCGACGAGTTACAACTACAATAATCTGAGCACACTCTTCTTTTGAAGTCATTTTTGGCCAACTAATACGATTTGGTGAAGCAAAACAGTGTCATGTCTTACTCTTACATGTTGTATCACCTAATCTAGTTTATGGCCTCTTGAATATCTACTATCCTAGACATGCTTAGAATACTACGTATCAACTGAAGCATCGTTTTAGGAGTAATGGACTCAAACTTGCATCGTCATAGAGATTTTGTTTAACTGCACACCCAAATTCCTCATTAATCTCATTCTCATTTGAATTGGTACCTTGCTTGCTGCAACATGTTAGTCGTCAAAGAAGATATACAAGCTCATATGATTTCAGTGTTGGTACCTTTTTTTATATACAACAGGGAGTATCGATCTTTCGATGAAGACAATAATTTTGATTTAATGGAGCGATGTTCATGGCCCGACTACGATACTTCACGAAGTAATTGTGCCTTAGCGATCGATACACCAATTTCATCGGTTGACGCGATTTTATGGAGCACGATCAACCAAACCACTAGGGTTATTTCTTCAAGCAATCGAAGAACTAGCAAAACAAGATTAACAACTTAAATTGCAAATATTGATTTCAGATTTGAATACTCATGAAAGGTGGGGTTTCGAATCAAATAGAATGGATGGTCTAGCCGACACACGTGTCTATCAGGAAGTAGCGATAGCTAAATTTACATAATCAAAACCCAAATTGTTCTACGGTGACTACGGGATATTTATACAAGTGGAAGGATGAGTTGTGGTAGTTCTTCAACCCTAGTATGCGTCCGTAATGGACTCAACTTGATACAAGACCCATCGGCCCAATTTTGACGACGCAGCATCTCGGGCACAACAAGTTATCTGTATTAAATTGATGATTGTGGTTGGCTCGTAATAGATATGAAAGTAAGGCTAAATCAGTTGGAAAATAGACTTCATAAGCTTTTCGTGAAGTACTTAAACACCCAAATCGGAGTTCGTATGAAGCCATGGCAACCGTCATAAGTTGGGACTGTCTTGCAGTCCGAATTTAGCACCAAAACGTATTGGATTAGATCTCTCTTTTTTTTTCTTGGGTCAAAAGTGACGTGGTGACCTGGTGGAGGACTTTGAGAATACTTGGATTTGGAGGTTGGGCATATCCCACTTGGGCAACGTGTTGGATTAGATCTTTTTTCTTGAGCCAAAAGTGATGTGGTGATCTAGTGGAGGACTTTGGGAATACTTGGATTTGGAGGTTAGGGCACATCCCATTTGGGCCGGGGTCTCGGATAAAGTTGCAAGCCCACGATCCATTATAGGTATGCAACACCTATAGAAGTGTCGCGTAGAGCATGTTCTTGCCCATAGAAGTGTCTACATGAAAACAAACGCAACAAAATTTGGTCATGTAATATCAGTAATTTTTTAGCAAATAAATATTAATATCCTATGAAACAAATGTACCTGGAAATGGAGATAGACGATAATGAACATAGATATCACATTTGATTGTTTTACTTGCGGCTCATTTTGCTCTCCTTCTTCAGAGGTCAAGTACTCATGTGGCACAACTAACTGGGTGCATTGTGACCACATTGAATGATCTGGTTGCTCCTCTTCCTCAGAACTATTCTGTTCTTTCAAAATAAAACAACACAAACTCGAGATAACATGATTAGCAATAACTTGTCTCTCTAACTTGCAATTTTTATCCACGGCTACAAAAGGTTCTAAATCCAAACATATGTAAACTCTATGTATCAAATATGTTCTTCTATCATTATATTCGCCAAAGATATAAAAAATAATATTAATTGGACATGGTAAATCAGACTTAGCAAATAATTTCTCCTTCAAATTATCGAGTTCACAAAAGTCATCAAACAGAACATAACCCAAAGTATTTAAAGAAGATAGCAATTTACATTCCTCAATTTCATTAGTCATTTGAATAACATGTTCATTCACTAGTTGTGAAATTGATATAAGTAAAACATTATCACACAACTCTTCTTTATCACAATAAACAGCATGTAAATTAACTTGTGACAAAGAAATCTCAACAATTGGTTCACTAATGGTTGCTCTACTATAGCATGTAAAGTGGACATGTGTAGCTCAGCTTGAAAATACTCATCTTCATTTATCTCAGCATCATTTATTTTACCTTGCAAACTTTCTAGGTGCTTCATGGTTCTCACATTTCTTCTCAAGAATATTATTCTTCTTCTCTTGGTGAATATTTTGGACTTCCTGCAAAACGTTAGTAACAGGAGACACAAAAGATTGTTCCTCCTAAGTTTGCACGTCATCATTACATGGGAAAATAAAAGGTACAAGCATAACTTGTTGTTTCTTCATGTCTAAATTCAGCATTGCAAGCAAGTTCTAACAAATGAGAGAGATCTATAACTTTGATAAGCAAGCATATCCTGAATTTCTTTGTTAAGCCAACGTAAAAATCTCAATTCTGTAGCTTCTTCACATTCGTCTAAACCACAATGTAATAAACAAGCATACATATCATGATAATACGAAGTAACGATTCTGGTTTCTTGTTTTAAACATTATAGTTTGTTGAATATAATATCAACATAATACATGGAAACATAAGCATCTCTCAAATATAGTTTTAGGTCTTTTTAAGATTGAGATATTTTGTTATGCCTACAAAGATGTTTCCATTCATAAGAAGCATTTTTAATTAAAACATTAGAGGCACACATAACCCTTTGTTTTTAGACAAATCGTGTTTTTAAAAATTTTTGTCAACCGCTAGCTCCCATTCAATATAAGCATGAGGATCATAATTTCCTTCAAAATAAGGTAGTGCAGATTTGATCTTAGTAAGAATAACATCACTTACCTCATATGTGTCATGTCGATCACTCCTCATGTCTCGACGAAGATGTCGATGTTGAACATATCTATCATCTTCATGATGTGATGGGTCATTCTCATCACGAAAATTGTCGAAGCGCCTTAGCAAATTAGTAAGATTGTTGTTGATGGTTGTCACGGATGCCTCCAAACCAGCAAGCCGGGTGTTGGTTGCGATCTGCGTAGCCTCCAATTGTCCAATCTTATCGTTCGTCACCTGCAAGTTATTATCAACACCTTTCATGTGCGTCCTAACTATCCTTTCAAAATATTGCATAATGCCCTTGGTGCAAGGAGAATGTGCCCTTTGCTGTCGGGATCCTACCATGGTCAAACAAATAAAGACAACAAGGGAAACATGTGAAGAAATAAAAAGCCCTACAACTAATAGGATGTAGCTACTGCAAGACACTCGCTCACAACCTGCTCACACAAGCTCTTACCAATTCTTACCTTGCCTGACAAGAGTTGACAACAACCAGCAAGTCGGCAGCCTTAAGAGAGGTGTATCGGTGCAGCAGCAACAAAAACAACCTATGAAGTTGTAGCCAAAAAAGGTGAAGCTGTAGGTGGACTGCTCTCTCCAAAGAAATAACTAGAAACCATGTTAGTCAAGCGAGTTGAATATCGTTCAACAGCGGTACTGTGCTAGTCCTAGCCTAGACCGTGCTACAGACGCGAGCCTACGCAAAGAAAGTCACAACACACACCACCGAGAACAAAAACAAAGAACAATAATCAACCTCTTTTCCTCTTCTTTTTTCTCTTCCTTTTCTTCTTTTTTTCAGGGAATCCTCAAAACTGATTATATGAATCCAAGATTACAAATGAGCAATCTCCTAACTTGTATATGACAATGGTGAAATCAATCTTGGATTCTGGAACCGACTCCAACTCCAATTCTGAAACCGATTCCAACTCCAATTCTGAAACCGATTCCAACTCCAATTTGCCCAACAAAGACCAATTTGGACTAGAACTTCAACTGCACTCTAGATTCAGCTAACAGATAGATCAAAAGTAGTGCACGGCTGTGACAACACGTGATAAGAACTTGAAACTCTAAATGACTAAAACTAAGAACATCAACTTGACACAACCAAAGTAACAGAAAACTCAACAAGCTACGACCAACTAGTAACTAGTAAAAAGACTCAAGGGTTTATGGGATCATGAAAACAAATCTAATCTATTATTTTTTTGGCTTTTTATGGACGATAGGAATATAGAAAATGCAAAAAATAAAATCTCTCACCGATCAACTCGGCGCTCTGGTACCACCTGATATACACTAGGGTGTCCCGATCTTTTGGTGGAGACGATAACTTTGATTTAATGGAGCGACGTTCACGGCCCGACAATGATACTCCATGGAGTAATTGCATCTTAACGACCGATACACCAACTCCACCGATTGACGCGATCTTGCGAAGCACGATCAACCAAACCACTAGAGTTATTCCTGCAAGCAACCGAAGAACTAGTAAGAACAAGATGAACAACAACTTAAATTACAAATATTAATATCAGATCGAAATACTCATGAAAAGGTGGGGTTCCAGATCAAATAGAATGGATGGTCTAGCCGACACACGTGTCTATCAGAAAGTAACGATAGCTAAACTTACATTGTTCTATGGCGGTTACGGGATATTTATATACGTGGAAGGATGAGTTGGGGTCATTCTCCAACTCTAGTACATGTCCGTTATGGACTCAACTTGATATAAGGCCCATCGACCCAATTTTGACGGCGTAGCATCTCGGACAGAACAAGGTATCTGTACTAAATTGATGATTGCAGTTGGCTCGTGATAGATATGGAACTGAGGCCAGATTTGTTGGAAATTGGACTTCATATGCTTTCCGTGAAGTACTTAAACAACCAAATCGGAGTTCGTATGAAACCGTGGCAATCGTCACAAGTTAGCGCTGTCCTGCAGTCCGAATCTAGCACCAAAACGTGTTGAATTAGATCTCTTTCTTTCTTTGAGCCAAAAGTGACATGGTGACGTGGTGGAGAACTTTGGGAATAATTGGATTTGGAGGTTGGGGCGCATTCTACTTGAGTCGGGGTCCCAGATGAAGTTGTAAGCCCATAGACCCATTATATCATCATAGGTAATGCAACACCTTGTTTGTATAATTGCAGCAGATTAAGATGTAATTTGGAGATGAGGTTGGATCCATTGGAAAGAGGATTCCAGAGCTTTTCATCAAGTATTTATGGACCCAAATCGGAGCACATATGCATATTTGGCGGTCGTTTGAATTCAGCGCTGTTAGAGCTGGACGAATTGGATTTCAGAATTTTTGAAGCTTGAACTTGACGTCTTCATGTGAACATATGCATATTTGGTGAATTTGAATTCAGAGCACATATGTATATTTGATGACCGTTTGAATTCAGCGTTGTTAGAGCTGGACAAATTGGATTCCAGAATTTTTGAAGCTTGAACTTGACGTCTTTCTTTGAACATATGATGTGAGCAACGGTTGTATCCATAACAGACATGATCACATCATTTTTTTTCTCAATTTATTTCAATTTTTAACAGTCAAGTAAGTTGCAACAAGTCAAGAAGAGAATTAGTTGTTTTGTGAGCAATCACCAATATCACAATTTTGCATCAATTCAACTGGCTGAAAACATCGCAGTGCATTGTGAAATTTGAATTGAAATATCAATTTGGATAGGTCTCGGAGGGATAAGGCTAAACCAGTACAGGGGCAATAGTTTCGTCTCTTCTTTTAGGAGCACGAGGGATGATGCTCAACCAACCCGGTGCTCCTTAACTCGCGCGCGCCCCGAAAGTTTCCACTTCTGTCGTTTTCTTTTTATTTTTCGCGTTTCCTGTTCCGCGTCACGGCTAGAAAAAATCATCCGATTACCGCGTCTCCGCTGCGGCCCCACGTGCTGCCGGTAATCACGTGATTACGGCTAATTACGTGATTGTTAATCACAATCGGCACCAACTGTGACTTGTTTATAAACTAGAAAAATGACAGTATGTTCGCAACAATTGTCATAGTTGATAAAAATTCTATTAATTCAAACGACAAACCAAAGCAAACCAAACCAAGTTAGAAATAACATATAGCATTAAAACCGGCCGTGCTCGTTTCATCCATCTTCACATAAAAATCCCTCATGTACATTTTTTTCATAGCCTCATAAATTGATTGGATAGCTATTTCACAAGTGGACACAAGTGTATTCCATTATACCTAATCGGCTAAAGATTGAAATTTTAATTATTCAACAAGATTGAAAACTGTAGATGAAAAGCATTTACAAAACAATAAACTTATCACATACCCACCTTAAACGATGATAACTTCAAAATAAAAAATTATGATAAGACAAATTTGGAAGAGGAAAAAAAGAAAAAGAAGGTACTATCTATATCTATGGTGCCATAAATTTTAAAAAAACAGTGAAATGTAAATTATATATACTTACGCTGTAATAGATTTTAAGACTTAAATTCGTAATTATGCTAATATTCGCTACGAAATATTAATTACGTTGGTTATATATCAGAATAACATTGACTAAAAAAGGAAAAAAAAGAAAGAGAGTAAGAAGCGAGGTATACAGATATCCGTGATGACGATATATGGACATATGGCTACTCCTAAATCTGACTGTTACGAATTATGGCAGCTAAATTTTATCGATATCGAAAGAGAAAAGAAGAAAAGAGAGGAGATTGGAAGAAGAGAGAGAGTTGAAAGTTTCGAGTTATGGAGTTTGAAAGTTTTGAAATTTAAGTTAAAAGTTTCAAAATTTGGAATTGAAATTTTGAATTTTTGATTTGATAGTTTTTAAATTTGATAATGTTTTAAAATTTGAGGTGAAAATTTTGAATTTCGGGTTGAATGTTTTGAAAATTTGAGTTAAAAGTATTGAAAATTTAAGTTAAAATTTTCAAATTCGAGTTCAAAATTTGAGTTGAAAGTTTAAAAAATAGATTGAAAGTTTTCAAATACGAGTTGGAAGTTTTAAAATTTGAAAATTTTTAAATATGAGTTAAAAGCTTTATAATTTGAGTTGAAAGTAAAAACACAAAATAGAAAGTAATTAAAATAAAAAAGCGCAAAAAAAGGAAAAAAAGGTGCGGCCTAATTAAAAAAGAAAGAAAAATGCGTTAAAAATTGTTTCCGTTCCCACTCTGGCACGCGCCCTACTCCGTCCCGTACACTCTCGCACGCGCGTGCGACTTGGTGTCTGCACGAGTTAGCTTTTCGGCAACCAATGCTCGCTCACTCTCACTTTTCACAGTTCACAGGCTCACAGCGCCCAGACGATACGCCCAGCGTGTTATCAGCATCAGGGTGTCGAATTTTTAAGTAGCTCATATGTATACCAAAATAGTACCATGATCAATGGCCAATGCAGTCAACTTCAGTAGTAGTGACATCTCGCCACCAATATGATGTTGCGATCGGATGTAAACTTATGACGGACACTGAAAACTTGCCCCAGCACTGTCAAAAAACAAAAACAAAATGCAACATTGCAGCAGACAAAATAGCAACGCCATGAAGGTAAGAGGGCAGACAACCACTCAGGATTAGAATAAACAAAATTGTCATCAGGATTAGCATCTTTACATGTTAGATGTGGAAAGTAAGCGCAAATTTCTTCCTGTGTTTATGTTGTATGTACACCTAATCCACAAACCACCCTGTCTGACTTTCGATAAGATGACGAGCCAAAAGAATCACTTCAGTTTCAGTTTCTATGGCACTCTGGTATATATGAACCACCTCAGTTTCTGCGGCGCTCAGGTACATCCCTCCTCTTCAGACACGTTGAAAAGAGGATCTGCTTGAGGCAAATGGACCAGTTAAGAATGATATTACCACAAATATAGGGAAAATCCATTGTGTTCATAACTTAAAGCAACTTACAAGGATGTGCAAATAGAGCACAGTGAAAAACGTTGATCCAGCATTCAACAGAATCAACCACTAAGTATATATCTAGTACTATTATATATTGCAACATATATTGCGGAGGTTTGCAGTGTTAACAGCAGTTGATTTATCTCCCCTCTCACTTCCATTTAAAAAAAAACTGTTTTCCCTAACAAATCATGAAAACACTGTTAAGATTTCAGGCTATGTCCATCTAAAACAAAGGCTTTCTTATCTGTTGAGCTTGGTGACAGAGGCATGACAAGAGCTGGACACAGCATGGAGTTGATGGCATGGTGCAATCAAGACAAGTGACAGTGCCACAGTGGCTTGGCATACTTGGGAACGTATATTTTTTCAATCCATACAAATGCATGGGCATACAAGTATACAACTAGTTGACCTGATATCTTGCTAGAACTCTCACGTTTGTCTATTAACTACTTCTATCATGTGGATACTCATATTTTGAAGGCATAAGAATGGATACTCATACATCAGCTAGCTGAATAACATCAACATATTAAACGGCACATCCAAAAAACCAGCCAGATATCTTTTTAGACCATGATGGTGGAGAAACTATCAGAATGATCAAGTTTGTACCTGCAAGGTAAGCAAGGAACTATAGTATGCACTTTGCTTCCTTCTCCAGAGGAATAATTACATCCAGGTTTTGAGTGGTTTGCCACCCGTTCAGGTAGATTGCATTTTTGTCTTCCAGATGAAGATGAAAATTCATAATTTTTGAACAACCAGGAGGTACGCCCTCCATATGAGTTTCATCTTCTACAAGCTGCTCTATAAATGACGTCTCCTGTAAGGATTAATTACAACAGCTATTAGATAACCAAACAAACATGAGCGCATCCAAGGCAAGGTGGTAGTTAAAATCAGAACGCACAAGGTGTGGTTAACTTCAGACAGAAATATAAGTACAAGCCATTACAAATTGTTACCATTTTAATTTTTTCACGAAAAACAACATGAATAGAGTATCAAGTTATGCATATACATTGGGAAAATGAGTAAAAATACACAAGATTTTCTTTTGTGTAGGAAAGAGCTGAAAACATCACAAAAGTGTGATAGGCTCAATGCGACTATCAAATGTAAACAGATATGCAGCTTCAGTATAAAGTATAAACTAGCTGAATCAAGTGAAGGTGTAGAATGCAAGAAAGATGTGTTCAGTTTCCTGCACTTCTAATAGAAGAGAAATAAACAGACCCATGCAATAATTAGCACCAAAAACTTTCCTGATGCAAAGTATATTTGGGTATGATTAGCACAAGAGGCATGCCTATACCTGAGGTACCTGCTAGTTGGCTAGATTGGCAATGCCTCATAAAACCTCCATTATCCTTTTTTTTCCTTAAAATGCAAGAACTCTGCACATTTTTTATTAATATGGAAGGATGGGTTTGCAACAATAGTAAACTGTGATGAACACAAAGACAAGAATAGAAACTACTCCTGATGACAAAGCAATAACCCACTGCCATCAACACACGCAGAGAAAAAAAGCCTATTTCCCCAACAGTTTCTACAACCATTTAACACCAACTGCTTGCCCAATGATGATGGCGTACTCTTATGTTTTGTGCTCCTACCAATTGAACTACCAAATGAGGATGATCAAGAAATCGAGCTTGGCCCTGTGAACTGCTCCCTTTCTTGGAGCAGCCACCAATCCGTAATTTCGTGTTGTTAAGCTGGCAGGTACCAGAGTAATGCTTTAATGGAAGCATTCCAACACTTCCATTATGCAGATAAGCCATTTCATTACTTCTTTTTCTGAACTGAGCTGTTTTATTACTTCATACTACATCCGTTTTTTAATAGATGACACCGTTGATTTTTTGACACACATTTGACCATTCGTCTTATTAAAAAAATTTACGTAATTATAATTTATTTTGTTGTGAGTTGTTTTATCACTAAAAGTACTTTAAGCATGATTTGCATCGTATACATTTGTACATAACTTTTGAATAAGACAAATGGTTAAACGTGTGTCGAAAAGTCAACGGCGTAATCTATTAAAAAACAGGAGGGAGTAAGTTCATATCAAGGGAACAGTCACTTTTCATCCAAATTAATAAACTTAAGAGGTATGGTAGTTTACAGACAAATTAATAATGCCTGATCAGTTGCCAAAATTGACAAAACTGTATTAAAAGCATAAGGCAGGTACAACTATTAAGTAAGTCAGTAGGGAAAAGGAGTACTAGCTTACTTGAAACCCCTCCTTTGCCGTGTCCAGCTGCCGGATGTAATTCCAGGCCTGATGACCCCTGTTCTTGGCGTCCCAAAGCATATTGCTGTTGAATGCAAACCCGGACATATCTACATGGAACCTCCTCTGATTCTTGCTCCTATCTGTTGTGTGCCATCCCACCACCCGACTACCCTCACACACTGGTCCTTCTAGTATCGTCTTACTCTTCCCAGGAGACAAAGTTGACACAGGCCAGGTTCCAAAACTCCTAAAAACCAGAATATTGTTCAGTGTTCACCAATTGGCACCAATGAGTTTCGTGTATCCAAACCCCAATAACAAGTTATTACGCGTAATCTAAATTGGCTTGAAATTTCAATGAGGATATCAAAAGAACACTAAATTGTCAAAAGTGTGACGCCATGATTGCTACACCTCACCTAATGTTGCGAAGATGGTAGAAGAGGTCAAGGGAGTAGACGTTTTCCTCGTCGGCGAAGTAGACGATGCCGTGTAGGCGGTGGTGCTCGATGTGATCCAGCGCCGTGTTCCGCTGGCGGGCGCGGCAGTCAATAGCCGGGCTGTCCTGTCTCCGTCCGCGGGGGCGGGGACGATCCTGGGGCGCGTCGAGGACGGGCGAGGACAGGTGGCGGTACATGACCCCGCAGCCGCGGAGGAGCGCGGCCGTGTCGCGCGTGGCGGCGCCGGACTCGACGACAAGCCAGAGGAGCGGCGACGGCGCGAGGCGGAGCGTGTGGGCGAGCCGGCGCAGGTAGTACGCCTGCAGCGGGCGTGCGCGGGTCGGCGTCACGACCAGCAGCAGCTTCCGCTCCTCCGCCGCCGCCGGCGACGGGATGTCGACGACGGACGACGGGTCCTCCCTGACGAGGATGGCGCTCGCAGGGAGGTGGAGGTCGAGGTGGAGGTGGCGGTGGGCGAAGGGGAAGAGGCCCGCGACGAAGCCAAGGAGGAAGCAGAGGATGAAGCACGGCGCGGAGATGGGCCGCCGCGGCGGGCACGGCGGCGCGGCCATGCGTGGCGTGGGTGAGTGGACGACTTATGTGGCGCTCCGTTTCGTGGTGGCGGCAGGCGGCATCGCTTTTTCTGGGAGTGGGAGGCGGAAGCCGTGGAATTGGTCGCGTCGCGCGGTGGCGTGAGATGGGAGTGCAGCCAGTGGACAGGGTCGGAGCCTCGGAGGAATGCGGCGTGCGGGAGGAATAGGCCGCCGTGGCAGATGGGTGGGAGCTGTGTGTACTGGTACGAGGCGGATTCTGGGGAAAGGTCGGCAGGGGCGCGGGGAAGTGGCAGAATGTCGCGTCGGTTGCCGCGTGGAGAGAGTAGCTGGACACGTTGCGTGGGCATCTAAAATTCTGATTTCCCGAACGTGTATACCAATGCAGAATATCGTTTCATTTATAGCTATATTTATTATCGATATGCCGTATTAATAATTAAAAAATAACTTATAAATAACACTTTTATACACATGCTTTAAAAATAATTATTACAAAATAAACTATTAAAAAACTAAAAATTTTAAAATTTATTTTTGTTTATAAGTGTAGCGTATACCTCTAACACTCTTTCATTATCGTAAAATAAATCATCTTACTAGGGTCATATCAATTATATTTTATTTAAAATTCTTCATGCCCTTACCTGTAAGGCATCCCAATGTAAAAATAAGGAGGATTAAGTCTTCCAACTAGTCTTTTATATATTGTGCAAGTGATCATTATAGGTATCTATCTTATAGCTAAGGTCAATTCTCTTCCCTCTCCCTAATCCAGTTGGCTGCCACCATAGGAAAGGAGAGGAGGGCAGCTGAGGAGGGTGCCGGCGAGCATCGTGCGCCCGCTGGAGGAGGTCGTTGGAGTTTCGCCCCCCAGCATCGTCTCCTGGCGTAGGTCGCCACTGTCGTGCCTTTTTCCACCCACGAGTCACTGCCATGAGCATCGTCACCTCCTTCCGTAGGCCTCCACGCGCAAATTACGCTACCACCATGACGTTGCGCTCACGAGCCACTGCCGTGGGGCCTCCTACCATAGGCCACCACCGCATCCACGACTTCCTCACGCATGTCGCTGCCGACAGCCTCCTCTTCCTCCCGCGGGCACTACCTGATCTGAGCTTTGGGAAGAAGAAACTAAAAGGGGAGAGAAAAGAAGGGTGGTTGGGATGGTACAACATGGGACCAACTTAACAATCACTCCATACCATGTACATTGTGGAGAGGATGCTATATATCAGTGGGGCCTACCTAGGGCCCCTCGTAAGGACTAGTTGAGTCCAGTGGCAGAGCTAGAAAATCTTCACGTGTAGGGTTGAGCGAATGGGAGCTTAAATATTTTTGAAAAATATATAGTATTTTTAAGATTATAATGGGGATTATAGAGCTAGGCATGGGCCCAAGCCCTAATTGCCGATGCTTGTTTCCCCCTATTGAGCAATATATATTGCCCATGCCCTAACTACTATTTTACTTCTAACCATCCCTCATTTAATTGATGACATATATGTCATTTAACTTTCATATTAATTTATACACATTTAGAGACGGAGGTGGTACTAACTACTATTATTTCGAGATTCCCTCTGCCTAAAATAAATAAATTGAATTTTAGTAGGATGGAAAAGAAAAAAACAAGTTCAGTTTACTCCCCGAACTATTTCATTGGATCACTTAACCCTCAAAGTATTTTTCAACTTATTTTACACTCCAAACTATTAAAACGGCTCACTTTGCTCCATAATAATATTTCTCTTTTTTCTCTCTATACAGGCTGCATTTTGCAATGAAATTTGGTCAGATTGATAAATGCATTATAACTGTTGGAGTATGAAACTCCTCTAGCGAGGAAGCGAGTACTCGCTCTTCGGAGATTCGGCCTTCGGAGATTCGACCATGGGACGGGTTCCGAGATCGAGTTCAAATCATGTGCAAGAGATAGACACCAAGAATTATACAGGTTTAGGCCACACGAGTGCATAATGCCCTACTCCTCTATGTGGACTATGGATGGATGATGGAATCGGGTTATAGATTGTGAAAACGAAACTCTAAGTATCAATGCTAGCTTGCATGAACGGGAACCCTCTATCCATTGGCATGGATCCTCATTTTATAGGCTAAGGGGAGTCCACAGTGCCAATACATTCGTGTGGTAGCGGGCCCTACTCCATTGAATTTGTTATGACGGGTCTTGTCGAGGTATTTCGATCTAGAAAGAGTGGAAGGTTCCCTTCTGTAGGCTGATGGAGAGGGCACACTAAAGTCAAAAAGCGCCCTCACTTCTACTGTTCGTGGGTCCACCTTGGTGACACGTGGTATAGCCTTCCCACGCTCTCCACGTTCTCGACAGTATGTGTATGTGACGTGCGACACGTTGACATTAATGCAAGGGAGTGGTTGAAGTAACTCCCCTGGTTGTGTCAACGTTTCCTCAGATTAGCTGCTCTTCTCATAGAGCGCCAGGGGAGGAGGCATGCTCGGACCCTCACTCGGGTCACGAAGAGTGCTCGAACCCTTGCTCGGGACCCGAAGGGCTTCGTTTTTGGGTGGCCACCATGCCCAGGGGCGCCCTAGGTACCCAAGGCACCCCTAGGCACCCATGCCACCCTCTTCCCGTGTTTTGACCTTGGTGTGTTGAAGGTGTAGATCTTGTATGCCATAACATATTCCACATCGCCTCAGTGACCTAAGCGAGATGGAGACCCTAGTTTCTGATGAGGACATCAACGCGATCGATACATCCATGCCTACACAACAACAGATTTTTGTTCCGATTACTCGCGCTCGTGCACGCCAAATAAACTATCAGGTGAGTTTGTTCTGATCTTCCTTTTCATCTTATTTAGACCATGGAAACATTTGCACTCTTGTTTTAGTTAGGAACGATGGACATGACTCGAAAGGAAATTAATTCGCGCGGGCTGATTTTGGACTGCAGAATAGAGTCAACTTGTGGCAGACGCTGCGACTTCATTTGGACTCTATTTGGGGCGTGCAAGTACTTTATGAAAAGCTTATCAAGTCTACTTTCAAACGGATCTAGCCTCATATCCATATCTATTCTGATGAGGACACCAACACCATCGATATATCCACTCCTACCCCAACACCGCTTACACCGCTTGATCCTACTACTCGCGCTCGTGTCCGTTAACTCAACCATCAAGTATGTTCATTTTAACTTCCTGTTCATCATATTTAGACAATAGAGATGCATGCACTCTTGTTTTGCTTAGGAACGATGGAGAGGATCAAAAGGGAGAAGGATTTGCGCGGGCTAAATTCGGACTATAGGACAATACCAACTTGTGACGGTTGCCATGGCTTCGTTCGGACTCCGATTTGGACGTTCAAGTACTTCATGGAAAGCTTATAAAGTCTACTTTCTAACAGATCTGGCCTCACTGCCATATCTATCCATAATTGTCCATAATCATCAAATTAGTGCAGCTAACTTTTTTTGTCTTAGGTGCTGCGCCGCCAAATTGCGATGGGCCTTGTATCCAGTTGAGTCCATTACGGACGCGTCTTAGGGTTGGAGAATGATCCTAACTTGTCCTCCCACCTGTATAAATACCCCGTAGCTGTCATAAAACAATTTGCGTTTTGTTTATATAAGTTTAGCTATCGCTATTTCTTGATAGACGTGTGTGTCGTCTAGAGCATCCGTTCTATTTGTTTCAGAACCTCACCTTTCTCGTGTGATACAGATCTGAAATTCATATTTGCAATTTGAGTTGCTGTTCATCTTGTTCTTGTGAGTTCTTCGATTGCTTGCAGGAATAACTCTAGTGGTTCGGTTGATCGAGCTTCTGCAAGATCGCATCAACCAGTGGAGTCAGTGTATCAGTTGCTAAGGCGCAATTCCTCAGTGGAGTTTTGTAGTCGGGCCGTGAACGTCGCTCCATCAAATCAAGGTTATCATCTCTACCGAAAGATCGGGACACCCTAGTTTACATCAGGTGGTATCCGAGCACCACGTTGATCGGTGAGAGATTTTCTTTGCATCTATTATATTCCTATCGTCTAGAAAAGCCAAAAAAATAGATTAGATTAGTTTAGTTTCCGTGATCCCATAAACCTTTGAACCTTTTTAGTAGTAACTAGTTGGTCGTAGCTTGTTAAGTTTTCGGTTGCTTCGGTTGAGTCGAGTTGTTGGTCTTAGTTTTAGTCCTTTAGAGTTACGAGTTCTTGTCACGTTCTATCACAGCCGCACACTACTTTGATCTATCTGTTGGCCGAATCTGAAGTGTAGCTGAAACACGTTCTGTCACAGCCGTGTTCTACTCGGTCTCTGTTGGCCGATTTAGAAGTGTACAAGTTGGAGTCCCAATCCGAGAGAGAGAGAACATTGCTGGCCGATTCAGAAGTATCTGTTAGTGATATGCCCTAGAGGCAACATGGAGATGTTGGATATCACGTCAATGTTTATGTATAAATGAATAAAGTGTTATTCAGTTCCATGAAATAGACATCTTGTATTGATCAATAAGTACGTGACTTATTTATGAGACTCTATATGTATGAATCTATTTCTAAACGATCCCTGATCATATGTCATATTGTTGGAACAAATATGATTCTAAGATCGGCATGTTTATTGATTGATGATCATGTCTCATAGATCATGGGTATGGAGATACCAAATCAATAAACATGGATACATGTGTTGGAGAACACATTGTTGGATAGACCCACCATGAGACACTACAGGAATTAATGTGCCATTAGTTGGTCTCAAGTAGTGTTGGTACTAAGTCCTTAGACCTGAGATTACCATGGATTCCAACATGTGTAGTAGCCTACTTTGGGACTACCAAACACTATTCCGTAACTGGGTAGTTATAAAGGTAGTTTTCGGGTTTGCTATGAACATGGAGTGGGATGTGAGTGATCAAGATGGAATTTGCCCCTCCTTTGGAGAGATATCTCTGGGCCCCTCGAGGTAATGGATTATGGAAATGCATGGCCATGCTAAAGTTGATTGAGGAGTCAATCAACAGACAGATAATCCAATACGGTTCGAGTGAATGGTTAAGCTATTGAAGGGATGGCACACATCTTGCCTATAGCTTAACTGGTATCGTGAGGCAAAGGGATTTGTGTACACATTACAGGTTCGAGCCGATATTATTCTTGTATACTATGGTGTCAATATGTGCTTGCTAGGCGCGCGCAGTTGTGGATGGTCGGCTGAGTTAGACTCGAGCCGACGATTGGCTAAGTTAGACTATAGCCGAAACCGAGTATACCTGAACCTACAGGGTCGCACGCTTAAGGGGATAATAACAGGCATTCGAGTTGGACTCGGATACGGCTCGATCGGATAGGGATCCGATCGGATAGAGTCCTATGGGCTTACGATGGGTGGGCGGCCAACTCTATGAGATACGGATGAGATCCGATTCAAAGTAGAGTCCTGGACGGCCACTAGTCCCAGTCGGCCAACTCTATATAAAGGAGGGAGGGGTGGAGAGTTGCGGTATGTCAATTGCATTGCGTGCAACAGAAGTCGTCGAGATCAATCTCCACGGAAACCCTCCCCACTTTCGAGCCAAACCCTAGCCTTGCATCGCGTGCTAGCACACGGGTGTACGGCGTTCTGTCCCCGGACGTGTGGATACCGGTAGAGGCGCTGCTACGTTACGCGCTGTTGATCGGCTTCGGATCGGTTGCAATCAATCGGAGCGAGAACGCGGCCGGACGACTCGAATCGGCTGATTGGCGAATCGGCTGTCTTCGGGAATCGGCTACACTGTTCCGGATCGGATTGCCCTGATTGGCTATTCCGCTGCACTCTACTCCAATCGGTAACGAAGCGGCCCTTACTTGCAAGTGTTCCTGGTTTGCGCGGTAAAAAGTTTTGTTTTCGGCTAGCGTAGCCTCCGCGTAACCCTTCAGTATCCACATTGCTGGTTTGACTTTGTTCAAAGAGAGAGAGCACATTGTTGGTCGATTAGAAGTATCCACATTGCTGGTTCGGCTTTGTTCAGAGAGAGAGAGAGAGAACATTGTTGGCCAATTCAGAAGATACACATTGTTGGTTTGGCCTTACTTAAGAGAGAGAGATACCGCTGCTCATTCCACAAAAGTGTGTGTAGAAAATTGTTCATTAGTCGTCGTTTAGTTCATATATTCAGTTTTAAGGATCCCTTGAAAAAAAGTGAAAAAAATAAAAAAGGGGCAAAAAAATAAAAAAATAAAAAAGGGGTTGATATTTTTTATTATTCCTTCCTTTGGTTCTAGGTGGTGTGAGTTGTGATTTCCTTTGTGTGTAGACTCGTGTCTCCAGCACAGTACCGCCGTTAACGATTATTCAACTCGCTTGACTAACATGGTTTCTAGTTATTCCTTTGGAGAGAGCAGCCCACCTATAGCTCCACCTTCCCGGCTACAACTTCATAGGTTGTTCTTGCTGCTGCAGCACCGATACAACTCTCTCCCAAGGTTACCATCTTGTTGGTGGCCGTCACCTCTTGTCAAGTAAGGTAAGAACTGGTAAGAGCTTGTGTGGACAGGTTGTGAGGGAGTGCCTTGCAGTAGCCACATCATATTAGTTGTAGGGTTTTTATTTCTTCACTTGTTTTCCTTGTTGTCTCTGTTTGTTTAATCATGGCAGGATCAGAGGATGGCAAGGATATGACGCATTCTCCTCGTACGAAGGGCATCGTGCAACACTTTGAAAGGCATGTGAGGACACACATGGAAGGTGTTGATCATGACTTGCAGGTGACGAATGAAAAGATGGGACAATTGGAGGCTATGCACATTGCAACCAACGTCCGGCTAGCTGGTTTGGAGGCATCTATGATAGCCATCAACAACAATCTTAACAATCTTCTCAGGTGTCTCAACAACTTTCGTGACATGAATGACCCACCACTTCATGTAGATGATGGATCAGCGCTTAAATCGTAATCGACCACGTATGGATGGAGGTCATCGTCAACGTGAGGTACGCAATAATGATGATCTTTTCATAAGATTAAATTTAAGATACCTTCTTTTGATGAAAAATATGACCCTGATGCATACGTTACTTGAGAAATTGTTGTTGATAAAAAATTTGCATGTCATGAGTTTCCTGAAAACGCACATGTTCGAGCTGCCACTAGTGAGTTTACTGATTTTGCTTCTATTTGGTGGATCGAACATAGTAAGAAAAATCGTAATAACATGCCTCAAACTTGGGATGCTTTGAAACGGGTCATGCGGTCTAGATTTGTTCCTTCTTATTATGCATGTGATCTGTTACATAAGTTGCAACAATTGAGACAGGATACTAAAAGTGTAGAAGAGTATTATCAGCTATTACAAATGAGTATGTTGCGTTGTAACTTAGAGGAGGATGAGGAACCTGCTATGGCTAGATTTTTGGGTGGTTTGAACCGTGAGATTCAGGATATCCTTGCTTATAAATAATACAATAACGTTACTCGTTTGTTTCACCTTGCTTGCAAAGCTGAACATGAAGTACAGGGAGGACATGCGACTTCCATGACTAACGTTTTGTCGGAAAAACTAACACTTGGCCGGCACGCACAACTACTAGCAAACAGGACGTGCTCCACCACCATCTGCATCACCAAGTCGAGTTGTTTCTTCCACCTCCAATAGCAAGCCACGTGCTCCTCCAACAAATTCAGATCTGAAGGTTTTTCAAAAGCCTACCACTACCGATGGTGCTTCTTCTGTTGCTTCTACAAGGAGAACTAGGGATATTCAGTGTCATCGATGCAAGGGCTATGGGCATGTGCAGCGTGACTATTCTAACAAGCATGTCATGGTTGTCAATGATGACGGTGAGTACTCCTCTGCTAGTGAATTTGAAGATGATAAATGTGCTTTGCTTGCGGCTGACCATGCAGATAAGGATGAGGAGGAGGAACATATTGGCGCGGATGACGTGGCGCAATATGAGAGCCTCATTGTGCAGCGAGTACTTAGTGCACAGATGGAGCAAACGGAGCAAAATTAGCGACACACGTTGTTTCAAACAAAGTGTGTTGTCAAAGAGCGTTCCTGCCGTGTGATCATTGATGGAGGTAGTGGCAACAATTTAGCTAGCAGCGACAAGGTGGAGAAGCTCGCACTCACCACCAAACCACATCCACATCCATATTACATTCAGTGGCCAAACAACAGTGGTAAGACAAAGGTAACTAAACTTGTGCGTATCAATTTTGTCATTGGATCGTACAAAGATTTTGTTGAGTATGATGTTGTACCTATGCAAGCATGTAGCATTTTGCTAGGCCGATCGTGGCAATTTGATAGAGAATCTATACATCATGTGTAACATCCTGAAAATCGAAGGAGTGGAATTCGGAACGTGAAAATCGGAACTCACAAAAACTTTTTGGAATCATTACTTCTTATCGTGTTTTTCGATCTTAATTGCCAGTTCAACGATATAAGATTTTCCTTTAGAATTACTTTGAGGTAAAATGGAATAAAACCCTAAGCTTTGCAATCCCAGCCGGTGAAAACAATTTCAAAATATACATGTGTGTACCCTGAAAAGAGCATATAGATATATATATGTATATAATATGGTGCATCACAAAAAGAATATATTAATGTTTAAATCCTAATTGATGGAGGAAAGATAATGAATAATTGGAATTTGGATAAAAAAATATATATTGAAAAGGAGAAATGAAATTTGAAATTTGTCTTCAATCAAAATCCCATTTTCTTGAATTTAAGAGAAGAAACAAAATAAAAATGGAAAATATATATATAAAGAAAAATATAGGGAAAAGTGGAAAATATAATTTTAGAAATTGTTCGTGAATACCAAAATTTATTTGGGATTTTTAGGAATAAAAGAAATGGAAATGGAAAATAGGATTTTAAATTCGGGAAAAATGGAAAAGCGCCTTGTTCATTGATCGCGGAGTGTTCGACCGGTTACACCACCCCGTTCGTAGCCGCCGCGCGTCACCCGCCGTACCGAGACCTCGCGCGTGCACGTTCCCAACGTCATCGGCTCCGGTCACGCACAGGAGTCGCCGAGTCGCGCCATGCCGATTGCTCCCAAAGTCGACGCCGTACACGCTAGCCATGCCGCTCGCGTTAGCGCCGCGCATGCACAGTCCGCGCCACGCCGTCCTTGCCGCGGCGCCTGCACTCCCGTCCACGCGCACTGCCCTCACCGCGCTCGCCGTACACGCGCGTTGGCTGCGACTGCCGCACGTCGCCGCGACGTGTGCGCGCTCGTCGCCCTACCGCCGCACTAGGTCGCCCGAACCATCTCACCGTCGACCGCCTATAAATCGGCCTCCCCAGACCCAGCTGGCCACATAGCAAATCCTCCCCATTGCTCACTCGTGCTTTTCCCCCGATTTCCCCCAAAAGTTAGCCATTGCATTGCATGAATTTTGGGAAGGATCGGAGCTCGGCCAGAAGAACCCTAACTCGACCGCCCGTGCAACACTCCGAAATTCGTCACCCTCGGCCGATTTCTTCCCGAATTGAAGGTACCATCATTATCCCCGTGCTCTAAGTGTTATTTCCCCTAAGCTTCCCGAGTCAAATGGTCGCCGGAAAATCGCCGGCGACGAGCCCCTCGAATTCCCTGTCTCGGCCGCCGCCACCGCCGTCGCCGGCCACGCTGCAGGCGCCTCCCGGCCGAACCAACCCCCTGTAGCATCCCTAGGGCTCACCGATGCTCGTAGACCCCTTACTTTGGCCGAACCTCGCCGGAGTTTGCCGCCGACGAGCGCCACCGCCGCCGAACCACCTCGCCGTCGCCGCCCTCTTCGCCGCTCCCGGTCTCGGCCGAGTGGAGAAATGGAACCCCGTGGTCCCAAGATGGTGAAAAGCCCCTCTTCTCCCTAGCTCCAGCCCTCCCTCACCGTCGGCGCCCCTCCCTCGCCGTCGGCCGGTGGAAGAGGGAGCGAGAGGAAGAAGGGAAGAAAACGAAGAAAAGAAAAGAAAAAAAAAAAAAAAAGAAGGAAAAGAAAAATAGTAAAGGAATAGGGGTAAAGGTAAAAATTATTTTGGAAATATTTTAGGATAAAATAAGGTTTTTGAAATATTATCATTTAGGAATAAGTATAATATTCTTTTCCCTTCCAAAAAGAAATACTTTGTGAAAATGATTTATAGATTAAATTTTTCCTTTTTATGAATTCAAATATTGTCCAACCTTTAAATTGTTAGCGAAGTTCACATGAGACCTTTTTAAATATTGGTTAAACATGGATGACGTTATCCTGTCGTTAGAATTTCAAAAAACCCAATAAATATAATTGCAACATTAAAGATCAATTATTGGAGATATAAAAATTAGAAACCTAATTATTCTAGGATATCTTCAAATTTAAGTGCAAAATACATATTAATTACAAGATGGTTCGCTCGGTTTAACCGAACTCCTTTTCGTTGATTCCACTTTTAAGATTTCCGAAGTTTGAGGTTGTGTTTGGAATCCGCTTTCCGCGATCATTTTGAGATCTCTTTCTTTTCGTTGATGTTGTTGAATTCTAATTGGATTCAACCCTTCTTTTCGCACGTACGGATAGCGTCCGAAGAGGTGAACACGACTACGCGGAAGACCCCACTCAACCAGCGTGCGAGCAAGGCAAGTCTTCACACCCTTTGAACATATCGAACCCAATTGCGAAATGATGTTATTTTAAACTCTAAACATGCATGCTTTACGAATTACCTACACTTGCTATGCCATACCTTGCTATTGATTACCTTTAGAATTACTCCTTGTAACTCGCGATGTGATACAAACAACCGAAGCATAACTTTGGTAAAGCGCTTAGCCATGCTACACTTAGATTATGCATACTCATGACTTTATGAAAAAGCTTTGTGCTTGGGCAACTACCTTAGGGAAGGTAGTTGAGATTCGGCATGTGGAGACATGAGCGCCACATGGCCATGAGAATGATGAACTAAGTTTGATGAAAATTGAAAGTACTATACAAATGTTTTAGCGGGCGCCGGATGATTTGGGTGGATTCCGGAAAAGGCAAGTGCCGACCCTGGTCAATTAAGGACCGAGCCATGAGATAGCCGGAAACGAACCGTACAACCGTACTTCTCGAATGGGTATAGACCTAGGCGACTAGATAGCCGAGCGGAGCGGTATCCTTGAATAGATGGTTCTCTATGATGTGGTTATGGGATGAGAATGAGGCTGCGGCCTTTGTTATGAATGGTGGAATTAAACTGATGTTAATTAAACTGATGTTAATTAAACTTAAAGATTTGGAAAGTTTCCCCTTACCCCGGGTGCGCGAACTCCTCTCACCGCTAGAAAAGGACGGCTAGAGTGCATGAGGGCATAAGTTCATGGAGCGGGTCGCCAAAGTGAGGTTTATCGAAAGGCTTTGCCGTGACCGTCTCATGTGTTGAGGCGTAGGCTCATTTGTTGGGCTGTCGCGGAGTACGGGTAAAGTGTACATCCACTGCAGTGTGAATGAATCAATCTATTCGAATAGCCGTGCTCGCGGATATTGAGCATCGTGACAAGACTTTCGCTTGGCTAGACTTTGAACTTAAAAATGCTGGGATGGGTTTGCATGATGATTTTATTCGCTGGTGGATCAACTTCTCGAGATGCGAGAAGGGGTGGACTCCCCAGAAAACCATGACGAACCGGAGGTGGGAAGCCATCCTTGGAATCACGATGGATGGTAGACAGAACCGTCGCCGGGTTAATGAACTATGAAATTAAAACTTGATTTGGCTAGTCGATAGGTTTGTGAAAAGAATTGTGAAAACTGGCTTTACGCAAAAATAACCCTAGCCATGTTCTTTGAATAACCCTATCATATGCATCAATTCTGTGTTGGCTTGCTGAGTACGGTTGGTACTCACCCTTGCTATACGCACAAACCTCCGGTCGATGGGAGTGAAGAGCCGGAAGATCCATACGCATATCACCGGGAGGACGAAGGAACGACGGCGCATATTAGACCTTAGCTCCGGTCGTTGCTCGTGGCAATTGACAAGCCTGCCTCTTTCCGCTGCCTTATCTAAATTCTGTTTTTATGTTGTATTTTCGGACCATAAGGTCATGTGGGATGAACAATGCCTTCGGGCCTATTAATGTAATAATGGTAATGTAAGACTATTCGTGCATGTGCACTTGATTATCCAGTACTGTATTCGTGGATACCAACTACTCGATCCAGGGAAATGGTACTAAGAACACGAAAGATTCCCGCCTCAAAATCGGGGGTCCACAGAGCTGGTATCAGAGCCATGCGACCGTAGGCTAAGACCAAATGGCGCCCTACCCCTAACTAGATGGCTAAAGGGAAATATCCCTACAATAGGATCAGTTTTAAACTATTATTTCCGAAAATGCAAATATACCTTTTCTACCTCTGTACCTCCTTTTACCAAATGATTATGATAGCTCTCTCCCGCTAACCCTAAGTTGCCTACAAAAGCAGATGTCAAACCACGACGGAACCTGGGAAGTCACTATTCCGCGAGACGAGGGGTTTGTGGTACAACTTCAGTCCCTACTATGGTGTTTGAGGTACCCGGAACCACCCACCTATCACACCAAGAGGCATGGCTCCGAAGAGTATCCAGCCTGGGAGGCGGCCGTATCCATAGAAGCCCGCATGGGAAGTAAGACATCCTTCTGCTTCCACACTCGCTACCACCGGGACCTAGCAGAAGCAGCTATTCAGGATGCAGCTCGCGAGGCCTTCCTTCGCCTTAATGCGATACACCGTGCCGAACTCACGGTGACGAGTTCGTGCATCATCCTTATCGCGAAGAGGGCAACCCGAGCGCACCGTGGAGGCTACCCCTACCGCTACAACCCGATGGTCACGCGTCATCACGTTGGGCGAGAGACGACGAGACGACGTTACGAGGAGGCCCTGCTCGAGATCAACGACCAGCGAGTCACGCCTCAATGATCGGTCAACAGCCACCAAGGCGTGGGGACCGAGATAAACATGCGAGACTCACCGCAGCCAATGGTGCCCAAGTATGAGCAACTCTCGGACCGTTACATGGCCCGTGGGGAAGCTCGGTAGAGCTGGAAGAGGCTCAGAAGAGCAAAAGAAATCAACCAACTGGAGGAGCAGCTGCGCACTCGTCCTGTCTACACTGCAGGTACTTCCACCGAGCCTATACCATCACCTCCTGCCCCTGTGCCCGACCACTATTACCTTATGACTCCAGCATGCTTAGATACTTTTCAAGCTATGATGGAGCAAGCTTTATGTTGAGCACGAGCCCGCACCATACCGGTAGACCCCACGCTTGCCACATCCATGGGACCCACCCCGAGCTCCGTACCAGTACCATCCGAGCCGGGATCGGGAGAGGGTAACCCCATCCAGATCTACACCGACACGGAGTCCGAGGCGAGCCCATGGAGATCAAATGGGAGTCTAGCGACACCGACCCAATGGAGGAGGAAGCTCCCCTCGTCGCGACTCACACGGGAGGCCCCTCACCCGCCGGACCGCTCGCAAGAGTACGCGGCCACCAAGTCGGAAGATTCGGCGTAACTCCGAGGCCACCACCTCCGAGCCATGGGGACTTCGGTTTGCTTCAGCAGCAGACCACCCACTTCCGGCGCCTGGCTCTTGCGGATGGTTGGATGACTAGGCGGGAAGGACCTTCCCAGCTCGGCAGCACGAACCACTCCCTATTTCCCCTTAAATAGTTGATGTAGTTGGACGATATAATTATTGTTGCTATCGGCATGAAGGACTGTGTGTGTACAGTCCGTGTACCCTTATGTAATATGATGAACTCGAGCATCGCTTTGCGGTGTCTTAATTCGTAAGCTTATTATTATTTCACCCCGTCGTTGATTGAAGATCATTCAAAAGAACTTGAAGAAAAATCCCCCGGGAACTATAACCTAAACTAGTCCGATCTCTTAATTCATCTACCTTCTTCAGATGGCACATCGCCGCAGAGCCGCAGCAACCAACGAGAACCCGCGAACCCAACCCTCCACCCGGCGGAGGTCATGGCTTTGCGGACCCGGCTACTCCAAGCGATTGCTAATAACCAGGAGGTCGAGGAGGATCGAGCCTGGGAGAATTCATGAGAGCTAAGCCACCCACTTTTTCCACGGCCGAAGAACCTATGGATGTCGAAGATTGGCTAAGAGTGATAGAGAAGAAGCTAACCCTCGTCAAAGTCCGAGAAGCTGATAAAGTTGTCTTCGCTACTAACCAGCTAGAGGGCCCCGCAAGTGACTGGTGGGACACCTACAAGGAAACGCGAGCTGAAGACGCCGCGAACCAACATGGGAGGAATTCACGGCGCGTTCCGTGAGAATTTCGTGCCATGCAGATTATGAGGATGAAGAAAACGAGTTCCGCGAGATGCGTCAAGGGAACACCTCAGTACAAGAATATCGAACAAGTTCACCCGGCTTGCCGTTACGCCACCGGTGACCGCAGACGAAGAAGAAAAGATAGACAAATTCATTGAGGGACTAAATGACGAGCGAGGGGACCAATGATCGGGCAGATCACACCGGTTTCCAAAGCCTCATCAACAAGGTCGTCCGACTTGAGCATGACCAAAAGGTGGTAGACAATAACCGCAAGAGGAGGCTCGCTATGGCTCGCCCATTTCGGGAACGCCACAACGCCCCAAGGGAGCCACCCCGTCGGATGGAAGCCAAACGTCCCGCAACCGGACGTTCTCCCGCTTCCGACCATGTCAACAGTCGCTACACCTCGCTTCGTACGCCCACACCAACCCTAGCCGCTCCAGGAAGAAGGAATGTGAGCTGTTTCAATTGCGGAGAATTCGGGCACTACTCCAATAGCTGCCCAAAACCACGCAACGCCCCTGTGCGCACCGGCGCCAATGCAACGCCCGTCCAAGGAACCCCCCCCGGCGGGACGAGGTCCTTCGGACCCCGCTACCCAACGAGGCTGCCACCGGGTTTCGACGTGGCAGGTGAATCATGTGCGGGTGAAGAAGCTCGGGAGGACCAGAGCGTATTGATGGGTATGTTCTCTATCAACTCTGCACCAGTTAAAGTTTTATTCGATTCTGGAGCCTCACATTCATTCATATCTTCCCGAGTAAGCAAACAACACCACCTACACCAAGTAGCACTTAGAAGACCTATGCTTGGTACATTCCGGGGAGACATAACCGTGCCCCATGCCTCGCATTAATGTACCCACACGGATTAGAGACGTGGTGTTTCTCTCAAACCTTATGGTGCTATCACCCCAAACCATAGATGTCATACTCGGAATGGATTGGTTGACCAAAAATAATGGAATTATAGGCTGCATCGAAGAGAAGTCACGGTAGCCACCCCATGGGGATCACCGATGAGCATAACTATGGATCAAAACCCAAAGCTATGTGACCAAGCTGCGGGAGTGTTCACCATGCTACCCCTAGGCGGAATGCCGTAGTACAAGAGTACCCGGATGTGTTTCCCGAGGAATTACCGGAATGCCCCCGGATCGCGACGTAGAGTTTATCATCGATCTAATGCCCGGTACGCCCCCATATCCAAGAGGCCTTATCGAATGCCGGCCAACGAGTTAGAGGAACTCAAGAAGCAAATAAGGGAACTACAAGAGAAGGGATTTGTACGCCCCAGCTCTTCTCCTGGGAGCCCCGTACTCTTCGTCAAAAGAAGGATGGGAGTATGAGAATGTGTGTGGACTACCGATCGCTGAATGAAGTAACTATCAAGAACAAGTACCCGCTACCTCGAATCGATGACCTATTCGATCAACTTAAAGGTGCGCAGTGTTCTCAAAGATTGATCTACGGTCGGGATATCATCGTTGAAGATTAGAGCCGGAGATATTCCTAAGACGGCGTTCTCTACACGTTACGGCTTATACGAGTTCACGTGATGTCCTTTGGATTGACCAATGCCCCGCATACTTTATGAACCGATGAACAAGGTATTCATGGAATACCTGGACAAATTCGTAGTGGTATTCATCGACGATATACTTATCTACTCCAAGAACGATGAGGAACACGCGGAGCATCTACGACTCAATCTTGGAAAAGCTACGAGAGCACCAACTGTATGCAAAGTTCAGCAAATGCGAGTTCGGCTCAAGGAAGTCGCTTTTCTTGGCCACGTGGTTTCAGCCGGAGGAGTAGCGAGACCCCGCCAAGGTCGAAGCCGTTATGGATTGGAAGGCACCCAAGTCGGTGACGGAAGTTCGGAGTTTCTTGGGCTTGGCCGGTTATTACCGACGGTTTATCGAAGGGTTTTCCACCGTAGCCCGACCTATGACTCAACTTCGAAGAAGGAAAAGAAGTTTGAATGGAATGAGAAGTGTCAAAAGCCTTCGACCAATTAAAAGAAAAGTTAACCCCGCCCCAATCTTGACCTTACCCGACAACCGGAAGGACTTCGTGATGTACTTGTGATGCATCCCGGCAAGGATTAGGAGGAGTATTAATGAGGATGGGAAGGTCGTAGCCTATGCCTCGCGACGATTACGACCCCACGAAGAGAATTATCCCACACACGACTGGAATTAGCCGCGGTTGTACACGCATTGAAGATCCGGAGACACTATCGATCGGGAACCACCGTGATGTGTATACCGATCACAAGAGCCTAAAATATTTCTTTACTCGCCGATCTCAACCTACGACGAGGCGATGGCTGGAGTTGATCAAGGATTACGACCTAGGAATCCATTATTATCCCGGCAAGGCAAATGTAGTGGCCGATGCGCGAGCCGCAAAGCCCAATGCAACCACATGGAATTGGGAGGTGTGGCTAATGAGCTCCAAGAAGAAATGGCTCGACTCAATCTACACCCGATTCCTCACGGAGGAGTTAACTCTTGAAATCCAACCCCTATTGAGAACTCAAATAGAGGAAGCCCAAAAAGGGAGTAAGGAAACCCGGAAATCAAGGGACGCATGGCCTGGACGCGCTCGGGAGTTTTCGTAGATGACAAGGGAATCTGTGGTACAAGAAAAGAATCTGCGTGCCGAACGAGGCGGTTTGAGAGGATTGATCTTAAAAGAAGCCCACGAGTCGGCATATTCGTTACATCCGGAAGCACGAAAATGTACCAGGATTTTAAGGGAGAATACTGGTGGCCCAATATGAAGAGAGATGTAGCCGAATACGTAGCCGTGTGCGATGTGTGCCAAAGGGTGAAAGCCGAGCATCAACGCCCAGGGCTTGCTGCAGCCACTCAAAATTCCCGAATGGAAATGGGACGAGATAGGCATGGATTTCATAGTGGGACTACCCAAAACTACGACGGTTACGATTCCATTTGGGTAATAGTAGATCGGCTCACCAAGCGCGATTTATTCCCGTGAAAACTAACTACAACGGTGCCAAGCTAGCGGAACTATATATGAGTAGGATTGTATGTCTCCACGGTGTACCAAAGAGGATTATATCGGATCGTGGTACCCAATTCACATCTCATTTTTGGAGCAAAGTCCACGAGGCACTCGGAAGTCATCTCGCTTTCGACCGCTTATCACCCACAGACCGATGGGCGCGAAAGGACGAATCAAGTATTGGAAGATATGCCGAGAGCCGTGCATTGGATTTCACCAAGGATTGGGAAAATGTTTGCCGTACGCCGAGTTCTCCTACAACAATAGCTATCAAGCCGCTGAAGATGTCGCCAAACGAAGCTCTATTTGGTCGCCGATGTCGAACCCCATTGATGTGGTCGAAACCGGTGAACGAACCGTATTCGGGCCGACATAATCAAGGAGGCGAGGAAAAGGTCCGCCCGATCGGGACCGACTACAAGCTGCTCAATCACGACAAAAGAGCTACGCGGATACCGACGAAGAGAATTGGAATTTAAAGAGGGTGACTACGTGTATCTAAAGGTCTCACCACTACGGGGAACTCGGAGATTCAAAGTCAAAGGGAAACTCGCACCACGATACGTGGGCCCATTCTTGATAAGCGCTAGGAGGGAGAAGTGGCTTACCAATTGGAACGCCCGAGAATCTCTCCGATGTCCACCCAGTATTCCACGTATCGCAGTGAAGAAATGTCTGCGGATACCGGAAGAGCAAGCCCCTTTAGAAACCATCCATGTCCACAGTGATCTTACCTACCCGGAGCATCCAATCAAGGTACTAGACGAGGCGAAAAGAAGACACGAACCAAGTCATGGCGCATGTACAAAGTACAATGGAGCAATCACACGAAGAAGAAGCTACCTAGGAGAGCGAAGAGTTCCGAGGACGAGAATACCCACACCTATTCAGCAACCGGTAAGAAATCTCGGGGACGAGATTTATTGTTAGGGGGTAGGTTTGTAACATCCGAAAATCGAAGGAGTGGAATTCGGAACGTGAAAATCGGAACTCACAAAAACTTTTTGGAATCATTACTTCTTATCGTGTTTTTCGATCTTAATTGCCGGTTCAACGATATAAGATTTTCCTCTAGAATTACTTTGAGGTAAAATGGAATAAAACCCTAAGCTTTGCAATCGAGTGAAAACAATTTCAAAATATACATGTGTGTACCACGAAAAGAGCATATAGATATATATATGTATATAATATGGTGCATCACAAAAAGAATATATTAATGTTTAAATCCTAATTGATGGAGGAAAGATAATGAATAATTGGAATTTGGATAAAAAATATATATTGAAAAGGAGAAATGAAATTTGAAATTTGTCTTCAATCAAAATCCCATTTTCTTGAATTTAAGAGAAGAAACAAAATAAAAATGGAAAATATATATAAAGAAAAATATAGGGAAAAGTGGAAAATATAATTTTAGAAATTGTTCGTGAATACCAAAATTTATTTGGGATTTTTAGGAATAAAAGAAATGGAAATGGAAAATAGGATTTTAAATTCGGGAAAAATGGAAAAGCGCACTGTTCATTGATCGCGGGTGTTCGACCGGTTACACCACCCCGTTCGCAGCCGCCGCGCGTCACCCGCCGTACCGAGACCTCGCGCGTGCACGTTCCCAACGTCATCGGCTCCGGTCACGCACAGGAGTCGCCGGTACAGTCGCGCCATGCCGATTGCCCCCAAAGTCGACGCCGTACACGCTAGCCATGCCGCTCGCGTTAGCGCCGCGCATGCACAGTCCGCGCCACGCCGTCCTTGCCGCGGCGCTGCACTCCCGCCCACGCGCACGCCCTCACCGCGCTCGCCGTACACGCGCGTTGGCTGCGCTTGCCGCACGTCGCCGCGACGTGCGCGCGCTCGTCGCCCTACCGCCGCACTAGGTCGCCCGAACCATCTCACCGTCGACCGCCTATAAATCGGCCTCCCCACCCACCCGCGGCCACATAGCAAATCCTCCCCATTGCTCACTCGTGCTTTTCCCCCTATTTCCCCAAAAGTTAGCCATTGCATTGCGTGAATTTTGGGAAGGATCGGAGCTCGGCGAAGAACCCTAACTCGACCGCCCGTGCAACACTCCGAAATTCGTCACCCTCGGCCGATTTCTTCCCGAATTGAAGGTACCATCATTATCCCCGTGCTCTAAGTGTTATTTCCCTAAGCTTCCCGAGTCAAATGGTCGCCGGAAATCGCCGGCGACGAGCCCTCGAATTCCCTGTCTCGCCGCCGCCACCCCGCCGTCGCGCACGCTGCAGCCTCCCGGCCGAACCAACCCCCGTAGCATCCCTAGGGCTCACCGATGCTCGTAGACCCCTTACTTTGGCCGAACCTCGATGGAGTTTGCCGCCGACGAGCGCCACCGCCGCCGAACCACCTCGCCGTCGCCGCCCTCTTCGCCGCTCCCGGTCTCGGCCGAGTGGAGAAATGGAACCCCGTGGTCCCAAGATGGTGAAAAGCCCCTCTTCTCCCTAGCTCCAGCCCTCCCTCACCGTCGGCGCCCTCTCCTCCCGTCGCGCGGCGCCGGTGGAAGAAGAGGAGAGGAAGAAGGGAAGAAAAAGAAGAAAAGAAAAGAAAAAAAAAAAAAGAAGGAAAAGAAAAACAGTAAAGGAATAGGGGTAAAGGTAAAAATTATTTTGGAAATATTTTAGGATAAAATAAGGTTTTTGAAATATTATCATTTAGGAATAAGTATAATATTCTTTTCCTTCCAAAAAGAAATACTTTGTGAAAATGATTTATAGATTAAATTTTTCCTTTTTATGAATTCAAATATTGTCAAACCTTTAAATTGTTAGCGAAGTTCACATGAGACCTTTTTAAATATTGGTTAAACATGGATGACGTTATCCTGTCGTTAGAATTTCAAAAAACCCCAATAAATATAATTGCAACATTAAAGATCAATTATTGGAGATATAAAAATTAGAAACCTAATTATTCTAGGATATCTTCAAATTTAAGGCAAAATACATATTAATTACAAGATGGTTCGCTCGGTTTAACCGAACTCCTTTTCGTTGATTCCACTTTTAAGATTTCCGAAGTTTGAGGTTGTGTTTGGAATCCGCTTTCGCGATCATTTTGAGATCTCTTTCTTTTCGTTGATGTTGTTGAATTCTAATTGGATTCAACCCTTCTTTCGCACGTACGGATAGCGTCCAGAAGAGGTGAACACGACTACGCGGAAGACCCCACTCAACCAGCGTGCGAGCAAGGCAAGTCTTCACACCCTTTGAACATATCGAACCCAATTGCGAAATGATGTTATTTTAAACTCTAAACATGCATGCTTTACGAATTACCTACACTTGCTATGCCATACCTTGCTATTGATTACCTTTAGAATTACTCCTTGTAACTCGCGATGTGATACAAACAACCGAAGCATAACTTCGGTAAACCGCTTAGCCATGCTACACTTAGATTATGCATACTCATGACTTTATGAAAAAGCTTTGTGCTTGGGCAACTACCTTAGGGAAGGTAGTTGAGATTCGGCATGTGGAGACATGAGCGCCACATGGCCATGAGAATGATGAACTAAGTTTGATGAAAATTGAAAGTACTATACAAATGTTTTAGGCGGGGCGGCCGGATGATTTGGGTGGATTCCGGAAAAGGCAAGTGCCGACCCTGGTCAATTAAGGACCGAGCCATGAGATAGCCGGAAACGAACCGTACAACCGTACTTCTCGAATGGGTATAGACCTAGCCGACTAGATAGCCGAGCGGAGGCGGTATCCTTGAATAGATGGTTCTCTATGATGTGGTTATGGGATGAGAATGAGGCTGCGGCCTTTGTTATGAATGGTGGAATTAAAGCGATGTTAATTAAGCGATGTTAATTAAACTTAAAGATTTGGAAAGTTTTCCCTTACCCGGTGCGCCGAACTCCTCTCACGCTAGAAAAGGACGGCTAGAGTGCATGAGGGCATAAGTTCATGGAGCGGGTGCGCCAAAGTGAGGTTTATCGAAAGGCTTTGCCGTGACCGTCTCATGTGTTGAGGCGTAGGCTCATTTGTTGGGCCGTCGCGGAGTACGGGTAAAGTGTACATCCACTTGCAGTGTGAATGAATCAATCTATTCGAATAGCCGTGCTCGCGGATATTGAGCATCGTGACAAGACTTTCTCTTGGCTAGACTTTGAACTTAAAAATGCTTGGGATGGGTTTGCATGATGATTTTATTCTGGTGGATCAACTTCTCGAGATGCGAGAAGGGGTGGACTCCCGAAAACCATGACGAACCGGAGGTGGGAAGCCATCCTTGGAATCACGATGGATGGTAGACGAACCGTCGCCGGGTTAATGAACTATGAAATTAAAACTTGATTTGGCTAGTCGATAGGTTTGTGAAAAGAATTGTGCGGCTTTACGCAAAAATAACCCTAGCCATGTTCTTTGAATAACCCTATCATATGCATCAATTTCGTGTTGGCTTGCCGAGTACGGTTGGTACTCACCCTTGCTATACGCACAAACCTCCGGTCGATGGGAGTGAAGAGCCGGAAGATCCATACGCATATCACCGGGAGGACGAAGGGCGACGGCGCATATTAGACCTTAGCTCCGGTCGTTGCTGTGGCAATTGACAAGCCGCCGCCTCTTTCCGCTTGCCTTATCTAAATTCTGTTTTTATGTTGTATTCGGACCATAAGGTCATGTGGGATGAACAATGCCTTCGGGCCTATTAATGTAATAATGGTAATGTAAGACTATTCGTGCATGTGCACTTGATTATCCAGTACTGTATTCGTGGGTACCAACTACTCGATCCAGGGAAATGGTACTATGAACACGAAAGATTCCCGCCTCAAAATCGGGGGTCCACAGAGCTGGTATCAGAGCCATGCGACCGTAGGCTAAGACCAAATGGCGCCCTACCCCTAACTAGATGGCTAAAGGGAAATATCCCTACAATAGGATCAGTTTTAAACTATTATTTCCGAAAATGCAAATATACCTTTTCTACCTCGTACCTCCTTTTACCAAATGATTATGATAGCTCTCTCCCGCTAACCCTAAGTTGCCTACAAAAGCGAGATGTCAAACCACGACGGAACACGGGAAGTCACTATTCCGCGAGACGAGGGTTTGTGGTACAACTTCAGTCCCTACTATGGTGTTTGAGGTACCCGGAACCACCCACCTATCACACCAAGAGGCATGGCTCCGAAGAGTATCCAGCCTGGGAGGCGGCCGTATCCATAGAAGCCCGCATGGGAAGTGAGACATCCTTCGCTTCCACACTCGCTACCACCGGGACCTAGCGAGCGGCTATTCGGGATGCGCTCGCGAGGCCTTCCTTCGCCTTAATGCGATACACCGTGCCGAACTCACGGTGACGAGTTCGTGCATCATCCTTATCGTGAAGAGGGCAACCCGATGCACCGTGGAGGCTATCCCCCTCGCTACAACCCGATGGTCACGCGTCATCACGTTGGGCGAGACAGCGAGACGACGTTACGAGGAGGCCCCGCTCGAGATCAACGACCAGTCACGCCTCAATGATCCGGTCACAGCCACCAAGGCGTGGGGACCGAGATAAACATCTTGCAGACTCATGCAGCCAATGGTGCCCAAGTATGAGCAACTCTCGGACCGCTACATGGCCCGTGGGGAAGCTCGGTAGAGCTGGAAGAGCGCTCGGGAAGAGCAAGCAGCAAATCAACCAACGGGAGGAGGCATGCGCACTCGTCCCGTCTACACTGCGCAGTACTTCCACCGAGCCTATACCATCACCTCCGCCCGTGCCCGACCACTATTACCTTATGACTCCAGCATGCTTAGATACTTTTCAAGCTATGATGGAGCAAGCTTTATGTTGAGCACGAGGCCGCACCATACCCGGTAGACCCCACGCTGCCACATCCATGGGACCCACCCCGAGCTCCGTACCGGTACCATCCGAGCCGGATCGGGAGAGGGTAACCCCATCCGGATCTACACCGACACGGAGTCCGAGGCGAGCCCATGGAGATCAAATGGGAGTCTAGCGACACCGACCCAATGGAGGAGGAAGCTCCCCTCGTCGCCCGACTCACACGGGAGGCCCCTCACCCGCCGGACCGCTCGCAAGAGTACGCGGCCACCAAGTCGGAAGATTCGGCGTAACTCCGAGGCCACCACCTCCGAGCCATGGGGACTTCGGTTTGCTTCAGCCGGACCACCCACTTGGCGCCGGCTCTTGCGGATGGTTGGATGACTAGGCGGGAAGGACCTTCCCGGTCGGAGCACGAACCACTCCCTATTTCCCCTTAATTAGTTGATGTAGTTGGACGATATAATTATTGTTGCTATCCCGGCATGAAGGACTGTGTGTGTATAGTCCGTGTACCCCTTATGTAATATGATGAACTGAGCATCGCTTTGCGGTGTCTTAATTCGTAAGCTTATTATTATTTCACCCTCGTTGATTGAAGATCATTCAAAAGAACTTGAAGAAAAATCCCCGGGAACTATAACCTAAACTAGTCCGATCTCTTAATTCATCTACCTTCTTCGATGGCACATCGCCGCAGAGCCGCAGCAACCAACGAGAACCCGCGGAACCCAACCCCTCCACCTGGCGGAGGTCATGGCTTTGTAGACCCGGCTACTCCAAGCGATTGCTAATAACGGGAGGTCGAGGAGGATCGAGCCTGGGAGAATTCATGAGAGCTAAGCCACCCACTTTTTCCACGGCCGAAGAACCTATGGATGTCGAAGATTGGCTAAGAGTGATAGAGAAGAAGCTAACCCTCGTCGAGTCCGAGAAGCCGATAAAGTTGTCTTCGCTACTAACCACTGGAGGGCCCCGCAAGTGACGGTGGGACACCTACAAGGAAACGCGAGTGAAGACGCCGGCGAACCAACATGGGAGGAATTCACGGCTGCGTTCCGTGAGAATTTCGTGCCGCTGCAGTTATGAGGATGAAGAAAACGAGTTCCGAGGCTGCGTCAAGGGAACACCTCGTACAAGAATATCTCGAACAAGTTCACCCGGCTTGCCGTTACGCCACCGGTGACACGGCGGACGAAGAAGAAAAGATAGACAAATTCATTGAGGGACTAAATGACGAACCGAGGGGACCAATGATCGGGCGGGATCACACCGGTTTCCAAAGCCTCATCAACAAGGTCGTCCGACTTGAGCATGACCAAAAGGTGGTAGACAATAACCGCAAGAGGAGGCTCGCTATGGCTCGCCCATTTCGGGAACGCCACAACGCCCCAAGGGAGCCACCCGTGCGGATGGAAGCCAAACGTCCGGCAACCGGACGTTCTCCCGCTTCCGACCATGTCAACAGTCGCTACACCTCGGCCGTACGCCCACACCAACCCTAGCCGCTCCGGGAAGAAGGAATGTGAGTGTTTCAATTGCGGAGAATTCGGGCACTACTCCAATAGCTGCCCAAAACCACGCAACGCCCCGTGCGCACGGCGCCAATGCAACGCCCGTCCAAGGAACCCCACCCCGGCGGGACGAGGTGCTTCGGGACCCCGCTACCCAACGAGGCCGCCACCGGGTTTCGACGTGGCCGGTGAATCATGTGCGGGAAGAAGCTCGGGAGGACCAGAGCGTATTGATGGGTATGTTCTCTATCAACTCGCACCGTTAAAGTTTTATTCGATTCGGAGCCTCACATTCATTCATATCTTCCCGAGTAAGCAAACAACACCACCTACACCAAGTAGCACTTAGAAGACCTATCTTGGTACATTCACCTGGGGAGACATAACCGTGCCCCATGCCTGCATTAATGTACCCACACGGATTAGAGACGTGGTGTTTCTCTCAAACCTTATGGTGCTATCACCCCAAACCATAGATGTCATACTCGGAATGGATTGGTTGACCAAAAATAATGGAATTATAGACTGTAGCCGAAGAGAAGTCACGGTAGCCACCCCATGGGGATCACCGATGAGCATAACTATGGATCAAAACCCAAAGCTATGTGACCAAGCTGCGGGAGTGTTCACCATGCTACCCCTAGGCGGAATGCCGTAGTACAAGAGTACCGGATGTGTTTCCCGAGGAATTACCGGAATGCCCCGGATCGCGACGTAGAGTTTATCATCGATCTAATGCCAGTGACGCCCCCATATCCAAGAGGCCTTATCGAATGCCGGCCAACGAGTTAGAGGAACTCAAGAAGCAAATAAGGGAACTACAAGAGAAGGGATTTGTACGCCCCGCTCTTCTCCTGGGAGCCCGGTACTCTTCGTCAAAAAGAAGGATGGGAGTATGAGAATGTGTGTGGACTACCGATCGCTGAATGAAGTAACTATCAAGAACAAGTACCCGCTACCTCGAATCGATGACCTATTCGATCAACTTAAAGGTGCGCAGTGTTCTCAAAGATTGATCTAGGTCGGGATATCATCGGTTGAAGATTAGAGCCGGAGATATTCCTAAGACGGCGTTCTCTACACGTTACGGCTTATACGAGTTCACGGTGATGTCCTTTGGATTGACCAATGCCCCGCATACTTTATGAACTCGATGAACAAGGTATTCATGGAATACTGGACAAATTCGTAGTGGTATTCATCGACGATATACTTATCTACTCCAAGAACGATGAGGAACACGCGGAGCATCTACGACTCGTCTTGGAAAAGCTACGAGAGCACCAACTGTATGCAAAGTTCAGCAAATGCGAGTTCGGCTCAAGGAAGTCGCTTTTCTTGGCCACGTGGTTTCAGCCGGAGGAGTAGCGTAGACCCCGCCAAGGTCGAAGCCGTTATGGATTGGAAGGCACCCAAGTCGGTGACGGAAGTTCGGAGTTTCTTGGGCTTGGCCGGTTATTACCGACGGTTTATCGAAGGGTTTTCCACCGTAGCCCGACCTATGACTCAACTTCGAAGAAGGAAAAGAAGTTTGAATGGAATGAGAAGTGTCAAAAAGCCTTCGACCAATTAAAAGAAAAGTTAATCACGCCCCAATCTTGACCTTACCCGACAACCGGAAGGACTTCGTGATGTCTTGTGATGCATCCCGGCAAGGATTAGGAGGAGTATTAATGCAGGATGGGAAGGTCGTAGCCTATGCCTCGCGACGATTACGACCCCACGAAGAGAATTATCCCACACACGACTGGAATTAGCCGCGGTTGTACACGCATTGAAGATCCGGAGACACTATCGATCGGGAACCACCGTGATGTGTATACCGATCACAAGAGCCTAAAATATTTCTTTACTCGGCTGATCTCAACCTACGACGAGGCGATGGCTGGAGTTGATCAAGGATTACGACCTAGGAATCCATTATTAGCCCCAGCAAGGCAAATGTAGTGGCCGATGCGCCGAGCCGCAAAGCCCAATGCAACCACATGGAATTGGGAGGTGTGGCTAATGAGCTCCAAGAAGAAATGGCTCGACTCAATCTACACCGATTCCTCACGGAGGAGTTAACTCTGGAAATCCAACCCCTATTGAGAACTCAAATAGAGGAAGCCCAAAAAGGGAGTAAGGAAACCCGGAAATCAAGGGACGCATGGCGCCGGACGCGCTCGGAGTTTTCGTAGATGACAAGGGAATCCGTGGTACAAGAAAAGAATCTGCGTGCTGAACGAGGCGGTTTGAGAGGATTGATCTTAAAAGAAGCCCACGAGTCGGCATATTCGTTACATCCGGAAGCACGAAAATGTACCGGGATTTTAAGGGAGAATACTTGGTGGCCCAATATGAAGAGAGATGTAGCCGAATACGTAGCCGTGTGCGATGTGTGCCAAAGGGTGAAAGCCGAGCATCAACGCCCGGCGGCTTGCTGCAGCCACTCAAAATTCCCGAATGGAAATGGGACGAGATAGGCATGGATTTCATAGTGGGACTACCCAAAACTACGCGGTTACGATTCCATTTGGGTAATAGTAGATCGGCTCACCAAGGCGCAGATTTATTCCCGTGAAAACTAACTACAACGGTGCCAAGCTAGCGGAACTATATATGAGTAGGATTGTATGTCTCCACGGTGTACCAAAGAGGATTATATCGGATCGTGGTACCCAATTCACATCTCATTTTTGGAGCAAAGTCCACGAGGCACTCGGAAGTCATCTCGCTTTCGTCACGCTTATCACCCACTGACCGATGGGCGGGACGAAAGGACGAATCAAGTATTGGAAGATATCGAGAGCACGTGCATTGGATTTCACCAAGGATTGGGAAAATGTTTGCCGTACGCCGAGTTCTCCTACAACAATAGCTATCAAGCCGCTGAAGATGTCGCCAAACGAAGCTCTATTTGGTCGCCAATGTCGAACCCCATTGATGTGGTCGAAACCGGTGAACGAACCGTATTCGGGCCCGACATAATCAAGGAGGCTGAGGAAAAGGTCCGCCCGATCGGGACCGACTACAAGCTGCTCAATCATGACAAAAGAGCTACGCGGATACCCGACGAAGAGAATTGGAATTTAAAGAGGGTGACTACGTGTATCTAAAGGTCTCACCACTACGGGGAACTCGAGATTCAAAGTCAAAGGGAAACTCGCACCACGATACGTGGGCCCATTCTTGATAAGCGCTAGGAGGGGAGAAGTGGCTTACCAATTGGAGCGCCGAGAATCTCTCCGATGTCCACCCGTATTCCACGTATCGCATGAAGAAATGTCTGCGGATACCGAAGAGCAAGCCCCTTTAGAAACCATCCATGTCCACGGTGATCTTACCTACCCGAGCATCCAATCAAGGTACTAGACGAGGCGAAAAGAAGACACGAACCAAGTCGTGGCGCATGTACAAAGTACAATGGAGCAATCACACGAAGAAGAAGCTACCGGGAGAGCGAAGAGTTCCGAGGACAGAATACCCACACCTATTCAGCAACGGTAAGAAATCTCGGGGACGAGATTTATTGTTAGGGGGTAGGTTTGTAACATCCTGAAAATCGAAGGAGTGGAATTCGGAACGTGAAAATCGGAACTCACAAAAACTTTTGGAATCATTACTTCTTATCGTGTTTTTCGATCTTAATTGCCAGTTCAACGATATAAGATTTTCCTCTAGAATTACTTTGAGGTAAAATGGAATAAAACCCTAAGCTTTGCAATCCCAGTAGGTGAAAACAATTTCAAAATATACATGTGTGTACCCGAAAAGAGCATATAGATATATATATGTATATAATATGGTGCATCACAAAAAGAATATATTAATGTTTAAATCCTAATTGATGGAGGAAAGATAATGAATAATTGGAATTTGGATAAAAAAATATATATTGAAAAGGAGAAATGAAATTTGAAATTTGTCTTCAATCAAAATCCCATTTTCTTGAATTTAAGAGAAGAAACAAAATAAAAATGGAAAATATATATAAAGAAAAATATAGGGAAAAGTGGAAAATATAATTTTAGAAATTGTTACGTGAATACCAAAATTTATTTGGGATTTTTAGGAATAAAAGAAATGGAAATGGAAAATAGGATTTTAAATTCGGGAAAAATGGAAAAGCGCCTTGTTCATTGATCGGCGGGTGTTCGACCGGATTACACCACCCCGTTCGCAGCCGTCGCGCGTCACCCGCCGTACCGAGACCTCGCGCGTGCACGTTCCCAACGTCATCGGCTCGGTCACGCACGGGAGTCGCCGTACGGTCGCGCCATGCCGGTGCTCCCAAAGTCGACGTCGTACACGCTAGCCATGCCGCTCGCGTTAGCGCCGCGCATGCACGATCCGCGCCACGCCGTCCTTGCCGCGGCGCCTGCACTCCCGTCCACGCGCACTGCCCTCACCGCGCTCGCCGTACACGCGCGTTGGCTGCAGTTGCCGCACGTCGCCGCGACGTGCGCACGCTCGTCAGCCTACCGCCGCACTAGGTCGCCCGAACCATCTCACCGTCGACCGCCTATAAATCGGCCTCCCCAGACCCAGCTGGCCACATAGCAAATCCTCCCCATTGCTCACTCGTGCTTTTCCCCCGATTTCCCCCAAAAGTTAGCCATTGCATTGCGTGAATTTTGGGAAGGATCGGAGCTCGGCCGGAAGAACCCTAACTCGACCGCCCGTGCAACACTCCGAAATTCGTCACCCTCGGCCGATTTCTTCCCGAATTGAAGGTACCATCATTATCCCCGTGCTCTAAGTGTTATTTCCCCTAAGCTTCCCGAGTCAAATGGTCGCCGGAAATCGCCGGCGACGAGCCCCTCGATTCCCTGTCTCGGCCGCCGCCACCCCGCCGTCGCCGCCCATGCCGCAGCGCCTCCCCGGCCGAACCAACCCCCCCTGTAGCATCCCTAGGGCTCACTGATGCTCGTAGACCCCTTACTTTGGCCAGAACCTCGATGGAGTTTGCTGCCGACGAGCGCCACCGCCGCCGAACCACCTCGCCGTCGCCAGCCCTCTTCGCCGCTCCCCGGTCTCGGCCGAGTGGAGAAATGGAACCCCCGTGGTCCCAAGATGGTGAAAAGCCCCTCTTCTCCCTAGCTCCGGCCCTCCCTCACCGTCGGCGCCCCCTCCCTCGCCGTCGGCCGCCGGTGGAAGCAGAGGAGAGGAAGAAGGGAAGAAAACGAAGAAAAGAAAAAAAAAAAGAAAAAGAAGGAAAAGAAAAATAGTAAAGGAATAGGGGTAAAGGTAAAAATTATTTTGGAAATATTTTAGGATAAAATAAGGTTTTTGAAATATTATCATTTAGGAATAAGTATAATATTCTTTTCCCTTCCAAAAAGAAATACTTTGTGAAAATGATTTATAGATTAAATTTTTCCTTTTTATGAATTCAAATATTGTCCAACCTTTAAATTGTTAGCGAAGTTCACATGAGACCTTTTTAAATATTGGTTAAACATGGATGACGTTATCCTGTCGTTAGAATTTCAAAAAAACCCAATAAATATAATTGCAACATTAAAGATCAATTATTGGAGATATAAAAATTAGAAACCTAATTATTCTAGGATATCTTCAAATTTAAGTGCAAAATACATATTAATTACAAGATGGTTCGCTCGGTTTAACCGAACTCCTTTTCGTTGATTCCACTTTTAAGATTTCCGAAGTTTGAGGTTGTGTTTGGAATCCGCTTTCCGCGATCATTTTGAGATCTCTTTCTTTTCGTTGATGTTGTTGAATTCTAATTGGATTCAACCCTTCTTTTCGCACGTACGGATAGCGTCGAAGAGGTGAACACCGACTACGCGGAAGACCCCACTCAACCGGCGTGCGAGCAAGGCAAGTCTTCACACCCTTTGAACATATCGAACCCAATTGCGAAATGATGTTATTTTAAACTCTAAACATGCATGCTTTACAGAATTACCTACACTTGCTATGCCATACCTTGCTATTGATTACCTTTAGAATTACTCCTTGTAACTCGCGATTTGATACAAACAACCGAAGCATAACTTCGGTAAACTGCTTAGCCATGCTACACTTAGATTATGCATACTCATGACTTTATGAAAAAGCTTTGTGCTTGGGCAACTACCTTAGGGAAGGTAGTTGAGATTCGGCATGTGGAGACATGAGCGCCACATGGCCATGAGAATGATGAACTAAGTTTGATGAAAATTGAAAGTACTATACAAATGTTTTAGGCTGGGCGGCGGATGATTTGGGTGGATTCCGGAAAAGGCAAGTGCCGACCCGGTCAGTGGGACCGAGCCATGAGATAGCGGAAACGAGCCGTACAACCGTACTTCTCGAATGGGTATAGACCTAGCTGACTAGATAGCCGAGCGAGGCGGTATCCTTGCATAGATGGTTCTCTATGATGTGGTTATGGGATGAGAATGAGGCTGCGGCCTTTGTTATGAATGGTGGAATTAACGATGTTAATTAAAGCGATGTTAATTAAACTTAAAGATTTGGAAATTTTTCCCTTACCCGGGTGCGCGAACTCCTCTCACTGCTAGAAAAGGACGGCTAGAGTGCATGAGGGCATAAGTTCATGGAGCGGGTACGCCAAAGTGAGGTTTATCGAAAGGCTTTGCCGTGACCGTCTCATGTGTTGAGGCGTAGGCTCATTTGTTGGGCTGTCGCGGAGTACGGGTAAAGTGTACATCCACTTGCGGTGTGAATGAATCAATCTATTCGAATAGCCGTGCTCGCGGATATTGAGCATCGTGACAAGACTTTCACTTGGCTAGACTTTGAACTTAAAAATGCTGGGATGGGTTTGCATGATGATTTTATTCGCTGGTGGATCAACTTCTCGAGATGCGAGAAGGGGTGGACTCCCCAGAAAACCATGACGAACCGGAGGTGGGAAGCCATCCTTGGAATCACGATGGATGGTAGACAGAACCGTCGCCGGGTTAATGAACTATGAAATTAAAACTTGATTTGGCTAGTCGATAGGTTTGTGAAAAGAATTGTGAAAACTGGCTTTACGCAAAAATAACCCTAGCCATGTTCTTTGAATAACCCTATCATATGCATCAATTCTGTGTTGACTTGCTGAGTACGGTTGGTACTCACCCTTGCTATACGCACAAACCTCCAGTCGATGGGAGTGAAGAGCCGGAAGATCCATACGCATATCACCAGGAGGACGAAGGAACTGACGGCGCATATTAGACCTTAGCTCCGGTCGTTGCCTGTGGCAATTGACAAGCCGCGCCTCTTTCCATTGCCTTATCTAAATTGTTTTTATGTTGTATTCGGACCATAAGGTCTGTGGGATGAGCAATGCCTTCGGGCCTATTAATGTAATAATGGTAATGTAAGACTATTCGTGCATGTGCACTTGATTATCCAGTACTGTATTCGTGGGTACCAACTACTCGATCCAGGGAAATGGTACTAAGAACACGAAAGATTCCCGCCTCAAAATCGGGGGTCCACATCATGGTAGGTCAAATCAGTACTCTTTTCTTTACCATGATAATAAATTTGTGTTGCATCATATGTCTCCTGAAGCTATAATTCAAGATGATGTTGCTAGAGCTAGAAAAGTTTAATCTCAGGAGCAGATTAAAAGTGATAAGAAAAATGAGATTAAGTTGAAAGTGACTTGTTTGATTGCTACCAAATCTGATATAAATAACTTTATTGCTTCCACTTCAACTTCATATGCTTTGGTATGCAAAGATGTTTTGATTTCACTTCACGATATGCATCAGTCTTTGCCTCCTGATGTTGCTAACATTTTACAGGAGTATGCTGATGTCTTCCTGTCGACGGGTGGGTCGGCAGTCCTCAAAGTGGGGTGCCCAAGGAGGTGAAAGAGAATGGTAGAGAAGCTGTCCTTCGATGGATCTAATGGTCGACTCCAGTCCTGAGACGAGCCAAAGAGCAAAAGACACAGAGAGTTATACTGGTTCAGCCCTCCCGAAGGATAATAGACCTATGTCCAGTGTTCTTTGTTGGGGTGTATGATGAACAAGAGTTACAAGGGAGTGAGAATGCAAGTTTGGGATCTGAATGAAGAAGTCCCCGTTTCTCTTCCCCTTGGCCCCGTCGCCCTGCCCTCCCTTTTATAGCTCAAGGGGGCAGGAACAGAAGAGCTTGAGGGCCAAGAAAGCTATGTCTAATGTGCTAAAATGTTAGTACAAACAACATCTGAAAAGGTACAAGATGATCTGCTAGGTCCTATACACCGTGGGCATCTTGTGCTCTCTCTCTTGCCTTGGGATCCCTCCTCCGCTGGAGATGTCTGTCCTGTGCTATCGGGTGACGTCAGTCTCTGCCGGGTTGTCCCCTCCCTCTTCCTCCTTGCAAGATGGTCGAGGTCGGGTTGTGGAATCGGGGTCGAGAGATGAGAACCGAGGTCGGACCGGGGAAAGGTCGGGACGTCCGACCCTGCAAAGGGAGATTGGGCCATCGACCACATCCCGAGGACTCTCTGTTTTGACTTCAGTTGGACTTTGACTCTAGTCCATGGGGTACCCTGGGGTGACACTCCCCACAGCAGCCCCCGAGCCTAAGGAGAAATGGAACATCCATCCTTAGGATCAGAATTCCTTCTTCGTCGCCGTCTTCAAAGGATCCTCAAAGCATTGAGCCAAGGTTTTGGCAGGTGCACCGCCTATGTGCACCTGCCAGGTGTAGCCCCCGAGCTTAAGGGCGAATGGAACATTCGACCTTAGGGTCAAGTTTCCTTCCAAGGTGCTAGTTCCTTTCAGGTTGTCGAAGTTTTGGGAGTTCTCGATTTTACTGGTGCACCGCCCAGGTGCACCTGGCAGGTGTAGCCCCCGAGCCTAGGACGGATGTCACATCCGAGTCTAGGGTCAAATCAACAAGAGTGTCTTTCGTCCACCCTCCGATCTAAACATTGCCCAGGATCTAACGAAGGTTCCATTGGATCCGACGGGCTCGCTACCCGAATGCATATAGCGGTCCCTGCGTTGCCTTCATCGTAACCCGGAGGCCACAGACGGAGTTGAAGAAACCACAACCTAGAGGCAGGTGGTACTCGGTGTGCTGGCCGGAACCACCTCCCGGAGGCAGCTCGTAGTCCCGACCCGAACTGGGGGTTAGCCCGAGGCTAGCCCCCGAGTCGGGGAACCACTATCCTGAGGCAGTGGAGGTCGATGTTGTGGTCAGGACTACTGCCCTGAGGCCTATAGTAATTCCAATCCCGACCGGTGGGTCGGCCCGGAAGCCAACGCTCGAGTCATTGAGGTTGTGGCCTGAAGGCCAACGGTGGCCAACGGAGTCAAAGAAGAGATGGGAAAGGTGGTGTGACGTAGTGGCGATTTCTTCGGACGGGAAACGGAAGCCATGCGGGCGCCGTTTGCCAATCCGAGGAACCGACGGTCAAGGTCTTTCCCAGGGGCGGCGTGGCACGCTAGGAAGATGGATGGGTGGGGGCGCTTCGAATGCTCCGCACCTGTCATAAACGACGCTACGCACACTTTCCGAGAAATATGACACCAAGCCCATCATTGCTTTCTATTTAAACCCGGTCATTCCATGTTCCTTTCTTCTTACGCCATCTATTCCTTCAGTTTGAAAGAAAGCCTCAAGACTCCCGCCATTGCTTCCACAACATTCTGCTTCCTCAAAGTATTCTAGGACTTATGGCCTCGTCGTTGAGTTCCACCGAAGGTTGGAGCAGGAGCGAAAGCTCTGAGAGCCGTCGCCAATGGGTAAGTCTTGGATTTCATCCTTTACTCAAATGCTTCTTCTTTTGTTGTCTTTTTGTTCTTCTACTGGAGCCTCACCTGCCAGGTGTTGATGCCATGACAGGATGTTGGTGCTCTGCCGCAACTGGAGTTTACGGAGATGCGCTGTCCCGTGGTGACGGCCGACCCGAAGGAGCTTCTCCGGACATATGCTCAGGGCATGGTGGAGACAACGGCGACACACGTCCTTGGTGTGGTACAACATGTGCACACGCTGGGGTGCTGTGAAGATATGGTAATGTGTAGGCCCTTATAGTTCCAACCATTCCAGCATGTGCACACGTCCTCGGAGTGGTACATAAATTGTACCCCCGAGCTGACGACGAAGCGGTTGCCGAAGGGTGGCCTGCTGGCGTTGAGGAGGGCGATATCGACAACATCTATGCCGCCGTGGAGCCGACGGCAGAAAAAATTGTAGCCACCATGGACCTATAGGTTAGGAGGACCTCGGGCCCTATGTATGATTGTCACCCCGCAAAATATAATAAAGAAAACTTTTTCAATCTCCTTTGTATGCCGCCTATGATTCACGATATGCCCGATAAAATTTTTTTTGGACACTCGACACGCCGCTATGTGACAGACTGTTCGAGTGACCTCGTCCTTCAACAGTCCCAATCCGAAGGGCAGGCAATCGAGATTGGGGGAAGCTACCACTTTGGGTAGTTTGCGCCGAGCGACTTAGGCCGTCAATGGACCGACGATCGGAAGGCTTCCAGTCAAACTCAAGGACGTCTGTCTCGTGGAGTAGATCCTGCTTACGATCTCGGCCGTCTACAGACCAAGTCCGGAGGGCTACCAATCAAACTCCAAGCACATCCTTCTCCTTCATAGCGGGTCAGAACGCAAAGAGATGGCCTTCTATTCGCCACATGACCGACCTCCGATGCTGAGTGTTCTTCAGACCTTAACATACAGATCTGAAGGCTTCCTCAGTCTACTAAGATTGGCTCAGCCGAGTGCAGGGCGAATAGGTGGGCGGGGGAGGATCGACAATCATCCGGTACGCATATAACTCTCACGATCGAGCGGAGGAAGCCGGCGGTATGGATCCGGGCGGGCATTCGGTCGAGCAAGGTCACCTAGTTGTGTACGTAGCGAATGAACATGAGGTCGTCATTGTCCGGCCAATCTCTGTGTCTAACCCTTAAAGTAGAGCGAGTCGAGCCATTGACAGACATTGTCCGGGTGACCTGAGTCGAGCTCCTGGTGTCTTAGTCGTATACACAGGATTTAGTCGTTAAGAGCCCTGAGCTCATTTGCCGGCACTTAACCAAAAACGGTCAGTCCTGAACCCAGCCAGCCCTGGGTAGGAATGAAGTCACTATCGGAGGGACTTAGGGTCAAGCCGACCACGTTTAATCGAAGCGGGTAATGAATGAACCCCCGAGCAGCTCAAGCTCAGCAGGCGGAACATCTTCTGGAAACCCTTAGCTAACAAGCTAGGGCCGTATCACTCAGGACTTGCCATGAGTATGTTTACGTGAGCAGGGATCACCACGACCGACGATACTGCTCGGGAAGGCTTTCGAGCCCCCAAGCCGTTTGGGGGTTGGGAAAAAGTCCTGCAAAAAAGGTCAAGGGGTAATAGAAATTGCAGAATTGAAGGGATTGAGGACTAGGTACTTAGCTGTTCAAGCGTAGAATCGACGCAGGTGTTCGATGTTCCATGAGTTCGGCACTTCCTGTCTTTCTTCGCGAATCAGCCTTTAGGAGCCCAGACGTGTGACGACGGAGACGATGAAAGGACCCTCCCATGAAGGTGAGAGCTTGTTCATGCCGGTCGAGGATTGCACCCTTCGAAGCACCAGGTCGCCGATCTTGAAGGACCTCCCTTGGACGTTCCTGTCATGATATTGGCGAAGCGCTTGCTGGTATCGGTCCATCCAGATAGCCGTAGCCATGCGCTCTTCTTTGATGCCACTGATGTCCTTTGCCCGTGTTTGCTCGGCCATCCCTTCATCATAGAGCCAAATCCTTGGGGATTTGTGGAGCATGTCGACCGGGAGAACTGCCTCCGAGCTGTAGACCAGGAAGAACAGGGACCGTCCTGTGGCTCGGCTCGGGTGAGTGCGGAGGCCCGAAAGCATAGCAGGGAGCTCACGCAACCAGTGGCCTGAAGGGTTACGCGGAGGCTATGCTAGCCGAAAAACAAAACTTTTACTGCGCAAACCAGGAACACTTGCAAGTAAGGGCCGATAGATCGTTACCGATTGGAGTATGCAGCGGAATTAGCCAATCAGGGCTATCCGATCTGGAACTGTGCTGGCCGATTCCCGCAAGCCGACAGCCGATTCGTGGAGTCGTCAGGTCACGTTCTTGCGCCTTCCTCCAATGCGCCCGACCGCAGCCGATCCGAAGCCGATCAACAGCGCGCAATGTAGCAGCGCCTCTACCGGTATCCACACGTCCGGGGACAGAACGCCATACACCCGTGTGCTAGCACGCGATGCAAGGCTAGGGTTTGGCTCGAAAGTGGGGAGGGTATCCGTGGAGATTGATCTCGGCGACTTCTGTTGCACGCGATGCAATTGACCTCTCGCAGCTCTCCACCCCTCCCTCCTTTATATAGAGTTGGCCGGCGGGACTCGTGGCCGATCGGGACTCTATTTCAAATCGGATCCTATCCGAATCTCATAGAGTCGGTGCCCATACGTCGTAAGCCCATAGGACTCTATCCGATCGGATCCCTATCCGATCGAGCCGTATCCGAGTCCAACTCGAATTCTGTTCTTATCCCCTTAAGCGTGCGACCACGTAGGTTCAGGTATACTCGGTTTCGGCTATAGTCTAACTTAGCCGATCGTCGGCTCGAGTCCAACTCGCCGACCCGTCAACGGCGGCGCCTAGCGGCACATATTGACACCATAGTATACAAGAATAATATCGGCTCGAACCCGTAATGTGTACACAAATCCCTTTGCCTCACGATACCAATTAAGCTATAGGCAAGATGTGTGCCATCCCTTCAATAGCTTAACCATTCACTCGAACCGTATTGGATTATCGTGCGTTGATTGACTCCTCAATCAACTTAGCATGGCCATGCATTTCCATAATCCATTACCTCGAGGGGCCCGAGAGATATCTCTCCAAAGGAGGGGCAAATTCCATCTTGATCACTCACATCCCACTCCATGTTTCATAGCAAACCCGAAAACTACCTTTATAACTACCCGATTACGGAATAGCGTTTGGTAGTCCCAAAGTAGGCTACTACACATGTTGGAATCCATGGTGATCTCAGGTCTAAGGACTTTGTACCAACACTACACGAGACCAACTAATGGCACATTGATTCTGTAGTGTCTCATGGTGGGTCTATCCAACAATGTGTTCTCTAACACATATGTCCATGTTTATTGATTTGGTATCTCCATACCCATGATCTATGAGACATGATCATCAATCAATAAACATGCCGATCTTAGAATCATATTTGTTTCAACAATATGACATATGATCAGGGATCGTTTAGAAATAGATTCATACATATCGAGTCTCATAAATAAGTCACGTACTTATTGATCAATACAAGATGTCTATTTCATAGAACTGAATAACACTTTATTCATAAATACATAAACATTGACGTGATATCCAACATCTCCATGTTGCCTCTAGGGCATATCACTAACATGGCCTTCATGCTTTTGGAGCGGGTCAAAGACTCGGGCCTTCAGCCCTCCAGGATCATGCCATTAGCACTTTCGCACTGCCCGTTCGCCCGGGGGTGCGCCACCGAGGCGTATTTGACCTCGATGCATCTTTCTTCATAGAACTCCCAAAAGTCGTTCCCGGTGAACTACGTGCCGAGGTCAGTGATGATCTCCCTTGGGACGCCAAAGCAGAATGTAATGCCCTTGATGAACTCGACCGCCTTTTGGCGGTGCAAGCTTTCAACGGTGTTACTTTGATCCACTTCGTGAATTTGTCAATTGCGACGAAGAGGTGGGTGAAGCCCCCGGGTGCCTTCGGGAACGGGCCGACCATGCCGACCATGACGGTGGGATCGTTTGGAGAGCCTATGCCGGGAGAAGGTGTTGTTTAGCGAAAAACTGACACCCTGGCAGCGCCGAACTAGCTCCTTGGCGTCCTCATTGGCGGTCGACCAATAGTAGCCCGCACGGAAGGCTTTGCCGACCAATGTCCTAGCGCCCGCGTGGTTGCCACAGATACCCGAGTGGATTTCGTCGAGGATCTAGATTCTGCGGTCCCGGGGGATACACAACAAGAGTACTCGGTTGGAGACCGCGCGCTTAAACAGCTCGGAGCCTACCACGACATACTGCTTGGTGCATCGAACGATGCGTTCAGCTATGGCCTTGTCGGGAGGGACCGCCTTGGTGGTGATGTAGTCAATGAGCTCTCGATGCTAGTCACTCGGAGCGTCAGCGATGGCGAGCACTGACTCAGCTGGAGGCGAAGGGGTCGGCTCGGGAAGCTCCAAGTCCTTGATCGACGGTTTGTGTAGCTTGTGGATGAAAATCCCCTACAGGACGGAAGCTCGGGAAGACCCGAGCTTAGCCAGCTAGTCGGCTGCCGAATTGGCATCACGAAGAACATGGTGAAACCCGAGGCTTCATTGTCGGACACCACATCCGCCATCATGACGAAGTTGGCGGGCCAGCGGTTGCCAGGAATACACACTGGGCCACGGAGCCGCCTAGCCAACGCCGTGCAAGGAAGAAAGGCATAGTGGGCGATCTTGCCGGGGCTCACCGCGCCAGCGGACACGGAAGTACGTCTAGCAGCGTGCGAGGGTGAAGAAGGTGACCCTCGAAGTGAAGATGCAGAACGCGTGGAGTGGATCCGGCTAGGACACTCGATCTAGGTCCACGCGTCGTCCGCCCTCAGGACTGCCGTGCGGGTAGTCGGGGCTTGGTGTAACATCCTCAAATTATGTACTTTTAAAAATATATAAAATTAGTAAGAAATTTTTGCGAATAGTTGTATTGTATGCTTAGTGATAAAACATTTAAAACTCCTTAATAATTATTAAATTTTTCCTTATTTCAATTTAGAAAATTAAGTTTTACTAAGTTTTGATTTTTATTTTTTAAAAAAATCCTAATTTAGCTTTTAATTGAAAGAAATTTTCAAAAACTAAGTTTAAATTAATTTTAAACCCTAGATTAAATTTCTTCTAAGTTTCTCCAAATTTCCCTTTTCTTTTTATTTGCCTTTTTCTTTATTTTTCTTTTTCTTTCCCTTTTTCCTTTTTTTTCTTTCTTCCTCCTTCCTCTTCTGCTTAGCCGAACCGCGGCTGCCGCAAGCCATGGCTGCCCTCACTGTGGGCGCCGGCCATACCCACCGGAGGCTGAACCGACTCCACAGCGCCGCTTCATCCTTTCCTACGTGCCAGTACACAACTGGACCAACCACGTCATCATTGTTATATCCGGTGAACCGACTATGCCAAACCACCATAGCCGCCGGCGTTATCCCAAGTTTGAAACCGACCTTGAATCGCTATATATAGACCATACTAGGCAAAGAATTAGGTACCAAAGTTGATCCTCATATTTTATTCCATATTTCCCTCAAGGTCCCCCTAGCTATTACACACCACATTGCTCAAATTTTAAGAGAATCCAGAACAAGCTCTGAAGAACCCTAGCCTAGCCGCACGGGCAATTCTTTAAAATTCGTTGCCATCAATCGAATTCTCTTCAAATTGAAGGTACTCCTGTATTCTACACACCTAGAGCTTTAATTCCCCTAACTTGCTCAAGCCAACGAGTCACTGGAGACCGCCGCCGGCGAGCACTGCTGAAGCTCCTCTGTTCGGCCGCCGTCGCGCACATGGTGCTAGCCCACTCCGACGCTTCTCCGACCAAACCAACACCGTAGGTAGTCTCCCCATGTCTCGTAGATGCTTTCAAGTTGCCTGCCTTGGCCGGACCATCACCGGAGAGCTACAGCGACGAGCGCCACCGCCGCCGCTAAAGGCTCGCCGTCGCCAGGGTTCCCCGTACCGCGTAGATAGGCAGGGAACCCTTAGTTACCAAGTTCTGGATGTCCTCGCCGTCGCACGTCCCCATCCCTGCTGGCACCGAGGAAGAGAAGTAGAGAGGAGAGAGAAATTAGAATTGAACAAAAAAAAGAAGAATGAACGAAGGAAGAGAAAGAGTTAAAGCGCGCAGTGGTGGAGTTGAGTAAGAAGGAGAGGGTCCTGGTTTCGAAACCCGCCCCCATGCACCTTTTTCTCCCATTTTTTTAAAAGAAGCTTAGATAAAAGAGAAAAAGAAAGAAAAAAAACAAGAGAAAGAAGATATAGCTCAGTGGATATGAGAGAGATCCTATAAAAGAGAAAAAGAAAGAAAAAGAAGATATAGCTCAGTGGATATGAGAGAGATCCTATGTTCAAACCGGCCTTAGGCCATTTTTTTTATTTTCCATTCCTTTTATTTTGTTAAAAGATAGAGATAAAGAAGAAAGAGAAAAATATATGAAAAACTTTAAAAAAATAGATTGATCCTTTTGATCTCTTCAAAATCTTTTTTTCAAATTTTTATGTACTTTTAAAACTTATTTAACTACTACTTTAATTCTTTAAAAATATTTTTTAAAAAACTCTTTTATATTTATATTTAGTAAAACTTAAATCTTTAAAATTAAGAATAAATCCTTTAAACTTTTCAAATTCAAACATCTCCTAGTTTCTTTAAATCTATTTATATTTTTAGAAATACTTTAACTTCAAATTTCTATAAATTATTTTATATTATATTAAGTCAAGCCCAAAATTTTAAATTTTATAACTATAAATCCTTTTTTTCTCAAATCTATTTATCTTTCCTTTTAAAACATTTGAAATATTCTATAACTCTCTCTATCTTTATTCAAATTCAAATTTCAAACTTTAAAATTTAACAGATGAACTATCCCTTTTTCCTCTTTGAAATATTTCAAATACTCTTCTTATTTTACTTAAGGCCAAAAATTTAAGTTTTAGGATCTAACAAGTAGCTTTTCCTTTAAAAATTTCAAAAATCATCCTTTAAACCCTTTTTAAATTTTATATCTATTTAGTGTTTCTTTGAAATTATTTGTTTAAATTATTTGATCGTTTACCGATCGATCGCAACGTTAAGTTCGTAAAGAAGATCAAACTCGACCATATCCTCAACATGAACGCCCTCACCATTATTTAAGGAGAAGAAAGAGTTGGGACCACTAGTCCTGAAGGCAAGTCAAACTATCCTTGATCATCTATAATATTTGAAAAATAATGAATTTCATGTTATTAAAGTATATTTAGTTAGAAATATTTTGGGGATGGGTTAGATAGCTATATTTTATCATTTTATGTACTTTTACATGTACTTTAGAATCTATATGTTAATATTGCATGTACTCATATAGAAAAACATACCATTCTAAATGACCAATATTTCATGTATCTTAGTCCATATAGAAAAATATTCCATGAATTAGAAACACTACATTATTTTATGAATAAAGAAGGAAAAATTATTATTTTATGCATTAGAAACATCTTGCTATTTCATGTATAGAAAAAGAAGAAGCTTATTATTTCATGTTAATAGATATATACTCCTTCTCCTTAGAAAATACCTTGATAATTAGGACTAGGTATAAAACCATCACCATGATAGAATAAACATTACCACATGTACTAATATTTCATCCGTGTTCATAAGAGGTTATTTCATTTGGCAAAATAAAAAATGATCTATTATTTTATGTGATAAATAAAAATAAATCCTATCCTTTCATGTAATATGAGAAGGGTCATATGAAATTATATTATTATTTTATACAGTAGAATGGAAAAACAATCCATTATTTTACATGATAGGCAAATATAAATCCTATCATCTCATGTGATATGAGGATAACTTTGGCTATATGCCAGAAAATATAATTCATATGACCTAAATGTTGTATGCCAGAAAAATATAAAAGCTCTTGTGCCAGAATAAGGACATAGTTTCGCCCATCTGATGGACTGGTTAAACCGGCATGACATTTATATATTTCTCTCCGATCTCTCTGGGGACTTAGGAGATTTATTAATGTGCATTACAGCATTTGGAGATTTGTAGTGTTGTTGTTGAAGTCTCATTGGTGGACAACTATGTAAACAGCGGATAAAATGTCGATACTAACCAGATCGGTACCGTCTGTTAAGATAGAATCCAGATTCCACCAAGCTGGGGCAAGTGTGTGACGAACAACTATTAAATAGGGGTGATGACATTAATTACTGGTTAGAATTGGTGCCCCTATTAAGATAGCCCACAGGTCTCGTTCACACATTAGAAAAGGTTAGAAGTATATAAATGCTATGTTACCCTTTAGTCTGGCTAACTATGGTTAATCCTCGGGTAAAGCTGGGCAGACGCTGCAGAGTCGATTTGTATTCGAATACGCCGTACTCTCAGTTAATGGAGTTGTGTCTATGGGTGAATCCAGTTTAATGGCATAAGTAACTTTTCTAAAATGCCATTTTAAAATCTAATCATTTATATATAAGCATTTATAGGAAAGAATAGAACCTAGGGTCATATTAAGGCTAGGTTCATATTTTTCTCTTTAAAGAAAACATGCCTACCCATATCGTATAGAATCATGTTAAAGTTAGACTTAGTTTATTTCCTTGTAAGACATCATGTATGTCTATTTATTTATAATATGACACATTAAGATTAGGCTTATAGCATATCATACATATCTATATGGCATAGGATCATTCTAAGACTAGGATTATATTATTCCTTTTAAGATATCTTGCATATTTATAAAAAAGGGTAGAGTATAGGATTAAGCTAAAGTTAAGTTTATAATTCGTGTCCTTAAATGTTCATATAGAATATTTTAAAAAAAGAATAGGATATATCTTCATACTACGAACATATTTATAATTTGTTTCTCTTGTCGATATAGCATGCATATTAAAATAAAATTGTGTTCAGCTTGGCTTGCTGAGTACCATTGGTACTCACTCTTGCATATAATAACTTCAGGAACGACTCTACACAGGCTATCCCTGTGGAAGTGTCGTGCCTTTTTGTATTGTATAACTTATACTTGTATATTATTAATTTGTAAAAACATAAGAAGTTTCTGTATCTGTACTATTTCACGCATAACCAAATTCCTGGGTGGTTATGTGGTATTGTGGAGTTGACCTCTCTGGAGGAGGCTCCACACTTGGGCTGCCAAACCCTGGTGGTCGTGCGGACCTTGGGGGCTAAGGCTGTCGGGCACGAAGCCGGGCGCCTTGGCCCCGTCACCGCGCACTGTGGCGTGACCTCACGCTCCACCTCGCTGGAGGCTGCCTGAGAGAGAGTGAGACGACGGAAGTCATCGGCGCAGAACACCAAGGTGCCGAAGACGAAGGTCATCCCGGCGAGAATGACAAAGTCGATGGAGAAGGGAACCACCATGAAATCACTTGGTTCAAAGAACAACGCCCCCTACCTTGCGCGCTAACTGTCGACGGGTGGGTCGGCAGTCCTCAAAGGGAGGTGCCCATGGAGGTGAAAGAGAACGGTAGAGAAGGTGCCCTTCAATGGATCTGATGGTCGACTCGAGTCTTGAGACGAGCCAAAGAGCAAAAGACACAGAGAGTTATACTGGTTCAGCCCTTCCGAAGGATAATAGGCCTACGTCCAAATGTTCTTTGTTGGGGTGTATGACGAACAAGAGTTGCAAGGGAGTTAGAATGCAAGTTCAGGATCTGAATGAAGAAGTCCCCGTTTCTCTTCCTCTTGGCCCCATCGCCCTGCCCTCCCTTTTATAGCTCAAGGGGGGTGGCAGGAACAGAAGAGCTTGGGGGCCAAGAAAGCTATGTCTAATGTGGTAAAAGGTGAGCACAAACAATATCTGAAAAGTTACAAGATGGTCTACTAGGTCCTATACACCGTGGGCATCTTGTGTTCTCTCTCTTGCCTTGGGATCCCTCCTCCGCTGGAGATGTCTGTACTGTGCTGTCGGGTGACGTCAGTCTCTGTCGGGTTGTCCCCTCCCTCTTCCTCCTTGCGCGCCAAGTCTTGTCCCGAAGATGGTTGAGGTCGGGGTTAGGAATCGGGGTCGAGAGATGAGAATCGAGGTCGGACTCAGGGAAAGGTCGGGATGTTTGACCCCGCAAAGGGAGGTCGGGCCATCGACCGCATCCCGAGGACTCTCGGTTTTTACTTCAGTTGGACTTTTACTCTAGTCCATGGGGTACCCCGAGGTGACACCCCCCACACTTCCCAAGTGAAATGCCACTAGGTTTGCCTCCAATTCACAGGATTGAACATCAAATCGACCTTATTCCTGGTGCCTCATTGCCCAACTGTGCGTCATATAGGACCAATCCGGAGGAAACTAAAGAGATTCAACGACTAGTGCAAGATTTACTCGACAAAGGTTATGTACATGAGTCTCTTAGTCCTTGTGCTGTCCTAGTTATTTTAGTGCTCAAAAAAGATGGTTCATAGTGTATGTGTATGAACTGTAGAGTCATTAATAACATCACTATTCTATATTGTCGTCCTATTCCATGTTTAGATGATATGCTTGATGAATAGAGTGGTGTTGTTGTGTTTTTAAAGGTTTATTTGCGTAGTGGTTACCACCAAATTCGCATGAAATTGGGAGATGAATGGAAGACCACTTTTAAAACTAAATTTGGTTTATATGAGTGGTTAGTCATGCCTTTTGGTTTAACTAATGCACCAAGCACTTTCATGTGATTAATGAATGAGGTTTTGAGAGCTTTCATTGGAAAATTTGTGGTGGTCTATTTTGATGATATATTGATTTATAGTAAGTCTATGGATGAACATTTAAATCACTTACATGCTATTTTTGCTGCTTTACGTGATGCACATTTATTTGGTAACCTTGAGAAGCGCACCTTTTGCATGGATCGAGTTTATTTTCTTGGCTATGTTGTGACTCCGCAGGGAATTGAAGTTGATCAAGCCAAGGTTGATGCCATACAAGGATGGCCAGTTCCGAAGACTATCTCACAGGTTCGAAGCTTTTTGGGCCTTGTGGCATTTATTGCCGTTTTGTGAAGGATTTGAGCACCATTGCTGCACCGTTGCATAAGCTTACAAAGAAATGAGTGCCTTTTGTTTGTGATACGCCACAAGACCTCGCCTTCAACATGTTAGAAGATAAGTTGACATATGCACCTCTCCTCCAACTTCCTGATTTTAATAAGACTTTTGAGCTTAAATGTGATGCTAGTGGGCTTGGATTAGGTGGTGTTTTATTACAAGAAGGCAAACCTGTTGCATATTTTAGTGAAAAGTTGAGTGGGTCTGTTTTGAATTATTCAACTTACGATAAAGAATTATATGCTCTTGTGTGAACTTTAGTAACATGGCAACATTATTTGTGGCCCAAAGAGTCTGTTATTCATTTTGATCATGAATCTTTAAAGCATATTCGTAGTCAAGGAGAGCTGAACCATAGACATGCTAAGTGGGTTGAATTTATTGAATCTTTTCCTTATATGATGAAGCACAAGAAAGAGAAAGAAATTGTCATTGCTGATGCTTTATCTAGGAGATATACCATACTGAATCAACTTGACTACAAAATCTTTGGTTTAGAAACAATTAAAGACCAATATGTTCATGATCCTGATTTTAAAGATGCATTATTGCATTGTAAAGATGGCAAAGGAAGAAACAAATTCAGTATTAGTGATGGGTTTGTGTTTAGGGCTAACAAGCTACGCATTCCAGCTAGCTCCGTTCGTTTGTTGTTGTTGTAGGAAGCGCATGGAGGTGGCTTGATGGGACATTTTGGGGAAAAGAAAACAAAGGATATACTTGTTGGCCATTTCTTTTGGCCAAAGATGAGGAGAGATGTGGAGAGATTTATTGCTCGCTGCTCTACATGTCAAAAGGCTAAGCCACGATTACATCCACATAGTTTGTATACTCCTTTTCCGTTCCTAGTACGCCTTGGGAAGATATTTCAATGGATTTTGTGTTAGGCTTGCCTCGTACTTGGAAGGGACGTGATAGTGTTTTTGTGATTGTGGATAGATTGATGAGGACATCAATACTACCGAGACATCCACGCCTCCACACGTACAACTTCATGGCCCAATAACCCACACTCGTGCACGTCAACTCAACCATCAGGTGAGTTCATTCTTAAGTTTATGTTCCTCTTCTTTATACCCTGGAGGCGTGTGCACTTTTGTTTTACTCAGGAACGATGGAGAGGATCCAACGGGAAGAGGATTCACGCGGGGTGGATTAGGACTGCAGCACAGTGCCAAGTTCTAACGGCCGCCACGACTTCATGCAAACTCCGATTTGGGCGTGCAAGTACTTGATGGAAAGGTTATCAAGTCTACTTTCAAATGGATCCGGCCCCATGTCAATATCTGTCCTGGAGCAGCCGCAATTATCCTTTTTCTACCGAGTATTGTCTGTCTTTGGTGCTGCGTCACCTCTTTTGGCCCAATGGGCCGTGTATCAAGTTGGGCCCGTTAGGGACACGTCCTAGGGTTTAGCACGACCCCGGCACCCCTGTGGTCGTCTCTCCCCTCTTCTTAAACCTTCAGCCACCACCAAGAAGGGTGGGTTTTGTTGATTAGAGTTAGCCTTTTGCTACTTGCACACAGCGCACGTGTCGGCTAGACCGTCCGTCTATTTGTCTTCGGAACCTCACCATATCGTGTATTCAGATTGAATCTTTCATCTTAATATATAGTAATTTCAGTGCTTGTTTTACTTGTTCTTGCTTGTTCTTCGATTGCTTGCAGTACGAGTGCCCTAGTGGCTGGGTTGTCGCGTATCGCAAGATCGCGTCAACCATCGGAGACGGTGTATCGGTTGCTAAGGCGCATCATCCTTGGACGGTTGTAGTCGGGCCGTGAACGTCGCCTCCGTTCCCCAATCGAGTTATCATCCACCTCTCATCGAAAGACCGGGACTAAACCCTAGCGGGATCGCATCGGTTGGTATTAGAGCGCGATTGATCGGTGAGAGATATTTTGTCCTTCGTTGTTTAATTTTTTTGTCCTATAGTCCAGAAAAAGCCAAAAAAATAGTAGATTAGATCAATCCCCAAAACCCTTTGAGCCTTTTTTACTAGGACTGCTTAGTTAGGGCTTGTTGAGTCTTCGATTGCATGGTTGTGTCAATGTGCTGGTTTTAGTGTTTGGGCGATTAGAGTTTCGAGTTCTTGCCACCGTACATCGCCACCACCTTTGTTTTAGCCGTCATCACCACCATCGCTGCCATCCACCAAATCACTTTCCATCCACCAAGTCACTTTACATCCCTTGTTTGATCTGTTGCCTTTGATCCTGCCGCCACTAGAAAGGAAAACCAACCCTGATTCGAGTGACCTTCCTTAAAAAAGTCATATCTTTTTCATACGGACTCGAAATTAGGCATATAATATATCCACATGCATCTGCAGAAAAAGTTACATCCGTCTATTCGTGGTGAAATTCTGCAATTTTAAAATCGTCAAATTCTGCTTGCAAAATTCTGTTTTCATGGCGAGAAGCTTCGGAACCCCTCTCGGTAAAACTTTGAAAAATTCCACGTGCCTCATATTTTGTCCGTTTGAGCTAAGAATTTTTGTGGTTGGTTCTAGTGTGCCCCTGGTTGTGAAAAAATATCAAAAAAATAAAAAAAATAAAAAAAGTCGCATCTCTCTCCTCAGCACTAGAGAGAGAACAGAAAAAAGAAAAAAAATAAAAAAAATAAAAAAAAGAGAGAAAAAAAGAGAGAAAGGGGCCGACTCGTGAGAACCTTCCTTCCACCTAGTCCACTTTGTCTCCACCTTCCTGTGATCGTGTCTGTTTGGGTTTGTATCTTGTGGCGTCCTTTGTGGTTAAGCTCGCGTCTCTATTTCGTCTAGCCTAGGACCAGCACGGTACCGACCTTGAGAATTTACTCAATTTGCTTTGACTAACGTGGTTGCTAGTATTTCCTTGTGCATTACATTCAGCCCTCCTACAGCTCCACACATACGACTACAGTTTGACAACAGGCCTTGTTGCTACAGCGCCGATACACCTCGTTCCACGGTTGCAGACTTGTCGGTTGTCGTCACCTCTACTGTGAGCATGGTAAGAACTGGTAAGAGCTTGTGAGATAAGTTGAGAGTGAGCGCCTTTCAGTAGCCACACCCCAATAGTTGTAGGGATTAATTCTTGTCAACTGTTTTCGTTTTTGTTTTGTTATATTAACCATGGCAGGCTCGGAGGAAGAAGAAGGTGCATCCCATTCTCCACGCACCAGACGCATCATACAACATTTTGCAAGGGAAGTGAAGTGGCACACAGAAGGACTTGATGCAAATTTACAGGTGACGAATGATAAGATCGCGCAACTGGACGCCACACAAATTGATGCCACAACCAGGCTCGCCGGGTTGGAGGCATCGGTCGCGCGTATTGTCACCAGCCTTGCTACACTTGTGAGGAATTTTGATAACCTCAATGCTCGGGGCCATGATCAGCGTGATGAAGATGACGTTGATGGTGAGTACGGTGAGGACAACTTCGATGGTGACTATATCGCTGACACTGAACATGATGACCGCAACGCTCGTCATCGCCGTCGGCTACGTAACAACCGTAGAGGCATGGGAGAACACCGCCGACGAGAGGTACGCAATGAAGATGCTTTTTCTAAAGTCAAATTTAAGATACCTCCTTTTGATGGAAAATATGATCCTGATGCATACATTACATGGGAGATTGTTGTTGATCAAAAATTTGCATGCCATGAATTCCCTGAGACCTCTAGAGTTAGAGCTGATACTAGTGAGTTCACTGCTTTTGCCTCTGTGTGGTGGATAGAACATGGCAAGAAAAATCCTAACAACATGCCACAGACTTGGGATGCTTTGAAACGGGTCATGCGGGCTAGATTTGTTCCTTCTTACTATGCACGTGATTTGTTAAATATATTGCAACAATTGAGACAAGGTGCTAAAAGTGTAGAGGAATATTATCGGAATTACAAATGGGCATGCTTATTGTAATTTAGATGAGTCTCGAGGATGCTTGCTATGGCAAGGTTTTTGGGTGGTCTAAACCGTGCGATCTATGACATTGTGGACTACAAAGATTACACTAATATGACTCGATTGTTTCATCTTGCTTGCAAAGCTGAAAGGGAAGTGCGGGGACGACGTGCTAGTGCCAAGACTGATTTTTCTGCAGGAAAATCGACATCATGGCTACCACGCACGACTTCTACTCCTTTGCTATCTTCCACACCCCGGCGATCGACACCTTCTCCATCCAGCGAGAGGCCACGTGTTCCGGCTGTTAGTGCACCAACTAGCCCAGACGTACCGTGAGTGCTTCTTCGTTGCATCCCTTTGGGAGAACAAGAGATGTTCAATGTCACCGTTGCAAGGGCTATGGGCATGTCCGGCGTGATTGCCCCAGCAAGCGTGTTTTGGTAGTCAAAGATGATGGTGAGTATTCCTCGGCTAGTGATTTCGATGAAGATACGTTTGTTTTGCTTGCAGCTGACCATGCAGATAAAGATGACGGACCGGAAGAACATATTGGTGCGATCTTGAGGAACGCTACGACAGCCTCATTGTGCGGCGTGTGCTCGGCACACAAATGGAGAAGGCCGAGCAAAATCAGCGGCACACTTTGTTCCAAACAAAGTGCGTCATTAAAGAGCGTTCTTGCCACTTGATCATCGATGGAGGAAGTTGCAACAACTTGGCTAGCAGCGAAATGGTGGAGAAGCTTGCACTCAGCACCAAACTGCATCCCCACCCATATCACATTCAATGGCTAAACAACAGTGGTAAGGCAATGGTAACCAAGCTGGTGCGCATTAATTTTGCAAATGGAACATATCGTTATGTTGTTGAGTGTGATGTTGTACCTATGCAAGCTTGTCATATTCTGTTAGGTAGTGGAAAGAACAAATAATTTTAAAAAGCCAAATTCTAAATGGAAATGGCATGGTAGGATTTTTCTTAAATTCTACATGTCAAAATACACTAACAGGATTTTTAGTGGAATTTTCAGAGCACTAGAAATAATTTTTAACCAATTAAAATCAAAATCAGAATTAATAAATCCTGAGAAAATCTTTTCTCTCTCCTTCGTCCTTTTTCCCACCCAAAAATCGGTCGTGGGCCGCCGCCCGAGCCGACGGCCCATCCTCCCCGCGCCCAGCCGACGGCCCGCCCGACGGCCGTCCCCACCAACGCGTGCCAATCCTCTCTCCTCGCTTGCGGGCCGGCCGAAGGCCACGACCCGTTAGTTCCTCGCGCCTGCGAATAAGTCCATCTCCCGTTTACCCCGGCACGCCGATAGGTGGGGCCTGCCTGTCAGGTCGTCGTCTCCTACCTTCGGCCGCCCCGGCGCAATTTCCACCGCCCCTCTCCGCTCGCATATTTCGCGCTCACGTCCCCCTCGCCTCGGGATCTCGCCGCCTTTACTCCCCTCCGCGTCCACCGACCTTTAAAGCCCCGGCCGCCGCTGCGCCCCTTAATGGTTGGAATTGATCGCCGGCCATCAATTCCCCATTTCTCTCTCCCTATTCACTCCGGCGAGTAATTCCGCCCTTATCCGGTCGCCGCCGACCTCCCCGCGACCTATTTAAGCTTCCCCGTGTTAGTGATACGCCCTAGAGGCAACATGGAGATGTTGGATATCATGGTCAATGTTTATGTATTTATGAATAAAGTGTTATTCAGTTCCATGAAATAGACATCTTGTATTGATCAATAAGTACGTGACTTATTTATGAGACTCTTTATGTATGAATCTATTTCTAAACGATCCCTGATCACATGTCATATTATTGGAACTAATATGATTCTAAGATCGGCATGTTTATTGATTGATGATCATGTCTCATAGATCATGGGTATGGAGATATCAAATTAATAAACATGGACACATGTGTTAGAGAACACATTGTTGGATAGACCCACCATGAGACACTACTGGAATTAATGTGCCATTAGTTGGTCTCAGGTAGTGTTGGTACAAAGTCCTTAGACCTGAGATCACCATGGATTCCAACATGTGTAGTAGCCTACTTTGGGACTACCAAACACTATTCCGTAACTGGGTAGTTATAAAGGTAGTTTTCGGGTTTGTTATGAAACATGGAGTGGGATGTGAGTGATCAAGATGGAATTTGCCCCTCCTTTGGAGAGATATCTCTGGGCCCCCTGAGGTAATGGACTATGGAAATGCATGGCCATGCTAAGTTGATTGAGGAGTCAATCAACAGACAGATAATCCAATATGGTCGAGTGAATGGTTAAGCTATTGAAAGAATGGCATACATCTTGCCTATAGCTTAATTGGTATCGTGAGGCAAAGGGATTTGTGTACACATTACAGGTTTAGAGCCGATATTATATTCTTGTATACTATAGTGTCAATATGTGCTGCTAGGCGCCACTATTGACAGGTCGGCTGAGTTGGACTCGAGCCGACGTTCGGCTAAGTTAGACTATAGCCGAAACCAAGTATACCTTAACCTACAGGGTCGCACGCTTAAGGGGATAAGAACATGCATTCGAGTTGGACTCGGATACGGCTCGATCGGATAGGGATCCGATTGGATAGAGTCCTATGGTCTTACGATGTATTGGCGGCCAACTCTATGAGATTCGGATGAGATCCGATTCAAAATAGAGTCTTGATCGGCCACTAGTCTATATAAAGCGGTGAGGGGTGGAGAGCTGCAGCAGGTCAATTGAATTGCATTGCGCCGAAACCAATCGATCACACGCGGCTTTAGAAGTCGGCGAGATCAATCTCCACGGAAACCCTCCCCACTTTCGAGCCAAACCCTAGCCTTGCATCGCGTGCTAGCACACGGGTGTTCGGTGTTTTGTCCCCGGACGTGTGGATACCGGTAGAGGCGCTGCTACGTTGTGGCGTTGTTGATCGGCTACAAATCGGTTGCAATCGGAGCGAGGCGACTGCGGCAGATCGGCGACGAGAACGCGGTCGGACGACTCGGATCGGGCTGCGGCATCGGCGAATCGGCTGATTGGTGAATCGGCTGTCCCAGGGAATCATTGTCGGTGCTGGGAATCGGCTGCACTGTTCCAGATCGGATAGTCCTGATTGGCTGTTTCCGCTGCATACTCCAATCGGTAACGATCTATCGGCCCTTACTTGCAAGTGCTCCTAGTTTGTGCGGTAGAAAAGTTTTTGTTTTCGGCTAGCGTAGCCTCCGCGTAACCCTTCACCCTGCATCCTCGCCGTCCTCCCCGCACCTTCACTCAGGCCGATCTCACTCTCGTTTGCTCCTGCACCGTGCGCCCTTGCTTTGGAGCTCGTCGCCGGACTTTGGCCGCGATTTCCCGCCGCCCCGAGTCATTCCGGCCTTCGCTGCCGCCTCCCTCTCCGTCGCCGGCGTCCGTCCTCCCTCGGCCGCCCTTCCCCGCGAGCTCCCACCGTCTCCCTCGCCGCCATCGCCATCGTCTTCCCCAACTCCGACGAATCCCGCGGTGAGCTGCCTCTCTCCCTCCGCTCTCGCCGCTCGTGCCGCCTCTCGAGTGCACGCGGCTCCGCGGCGCGTGAGCCACGGCACTCCGTCGCCCGCGCCGCCGCCCGAATGGCACCGGCTGGCCTCCGGCCACCGGCCGCCGCCGCCGGCCGACCGTGCCCGCGCCCCTTCCTTTCGGCCATCCAATCGGCTTCGGCCGATCGGCACCGTCCGTTCCCGCTCGCCCGCGTGGCACGCCACGTGGTCGCCACCCGGTGCCATGTGTGCGCCACGTGGTGCACCGCCTGTCCGGCCCGTGGACCCGGTCCATCGTGGACCGGCGCTCCGCGGACCGCTACGTCAGCCCTAGCCGCTGACGCCTCCCCCGGGTTTTATTTCACAATAATTCAATTAAGGATTTTTCTGTTTTAGTAAAAAACCCCAGAAAACTTCTAAAAATCATATCTTTTCAATCCGACCTCCGTTTTAGCCCATTCAAATTTCATTAAATTCATAAAAATGCCAAGAATCCATTAAAAATAGTTTTGTTCTCTGTTTCAGTAGCTTTTTATCCTGTTTTGTTGAATTTCTTGTTTGCCGTTTAGATCCCGGTAGTTTCGTCGTGCCGGTTTACTTCGAAGTCGTTGCTGAAGTCCCCCAAGTCGAAGAGCAAGGCATGTCATGCTATATTATTGATCATATTGCTCCCATTTTGCTAAAACACCTGTTTTACTCTATTAAATTGCATGTATTTTATAATATCATTTCATGGGAAATAGTACACCATATATTTAGTTTATGCCTTAGGTTTGACACTCCAAAACCTTTGTGTAAACTTGGGAAAATAATATGATTAGATTCAGCACTAGGTTATGCTTAGCGTGGCTTTGATTCACTAGCTCACTAAATGGGTCATTCTCACTTAATATGTCTATCCTGGACTTCTGTTCGGAGTATTAATAATTAAAGATCTTGGTGAACCAGATTAATAACTAAAATTCGACAAATGGTGGGCTGTGGGCGCTATGGTTTTGGTTAGTGGCGCCCATGGCAATTAAGGACTGGTTCACGGGACCCCTCGGGAGAATGACCGTGCAAACCACAAGCCAAAATGGGTAAGGTGGGTCCCATAGTGTAGTCCCTCCTAGCTGACAAACCCATCAGCATGGGTGAGTGGGATGGAGTTTCAGTCGGCTCCGGTATAAGGGTTGCTGGGCTGTCGGATTCACCAAGGTACTCGGGGGGCTGCCCACGTCTAGGGTCCAGGAGTGGGGGTGAAACCTTGGTGGGGTTCGCTTGGTTAGCGAGGGATTATACGAAAGATCCTACCACAATTTCCTTTCCGGGGTACCATGGTGGTATTCTGGCGCACGGGAGACCGTGTTGTGGGGTTGTGTCTTGTGGGTACAGTTGCACCTCTCTGATCCGAGTAAAACTATTCGAATAGCCGTGCCCGCGGTAATGGGGCGATCAACCGAGCTCACCGTGATTAGTCTCACTCTATTAAACCCTGGTTAATGGAACATGACTAGTATAGGTGGATGGGTTGGGCCTGTCGCAACGTGGGGATAACGTTGGACAGTGGTGGTTTTCAAAATGCCTTAATTACTTAAATTACTGTTGTTTTGACTGTGTTCAAAATCCTTATTGTTTGGAAAACCCTCGCTGTTTGCGCAAACCCTTATCTTCCCTGCATTCATTCTCTCCCCCTTCCGGTGTGACTTGCTGAGTACATGGAAGTACCCATCCTTGCCTCTTCACCAGAGCTTGAGCAAGAAGCTGAAGAAGAAGACAAAGTCTAGTAGGCTTTGTCCTACGCTCTGGAAGATGCCTATGGAGCGGGTGAAGCCACGTGGCCAGCGTCAAGCTTAGACTTAGGCCCCTTTTTCCTTTTTCCGCTGCTCTTTTGTAATCTTTTTGTAATGTTTCTAAGACGTGGAACTATAATATCAACAATTGTCGTATGTGTACCCTGGCTGGTCCTGGACAGGGATTTTAATACACATATAGCTTTAATAATTCGGGTCTGAATTTCTGGGCGTGACAAACAAGCCTGCACACAAACAAGGACTTTGAGGTGTTGAACCTCTCGGCCCTTGCTTGGTTCTCAAACATTCCACGCAGTCCCTGAATAATAGTATGAGCATCGCTGCTCTCGTATTGCTTCTGAAGCTCAGAGGACGTTGTAGCTAGCATGAGACAGCTTATGTCTAGGGCATCATTAGTGTGCTTCTCATAAGCCCTCCGTGCAGTAGCAGTAGCATTGTTAGGCAAATCATCTGGATAGGGTACTTCAGAACGTACTCCTTGCGCTCTTGCTTGAGAACAATTCTCAAGTTGGGATACCAATCCATAAAGTTTGTTTCATTCAGTTTTTCCTTTTCAAGAATAGATCGCAAATTAAAGGTACTGGGTGTAGTATTAGCTGTCATTATTGTTAGTGATATGCCCTAGAGGCAACATGGAGATGTTGGATATCACGTCAATGTTTATGTATTTATGAATAAAGTGTTATTCAGTTCCATGAAATAGACATCTTGTATTGATCAATAAGTACGTGACTTATTTATGAGACTCTATATGTATGAATCTATTTCTAAACGATCCCTGATCATATGTCATATTGTTGGAACAAATATGATTCTAAGATCGGCATGTTTATTGATTGATGATCATGTCTCATAGATCATGGGTATGGAGATACCAAATCAATAGACATGGACACATGTGTTGGAGAACACATTGTTGGATAGACCCACCATGAGACACTACAGGAATTAATGTGCCATTAGTTGGTCTCGGGTAGTGTTGGTACAAAGTCCTTAGACCCGAGATCACCATGGATTCCAACATGTGTAGTAGCCTACTTTGGGACTACCAAACGCTATTCAGAATCGGGTAGTTATAAAGGTAGTTTTCGGGTTTGCTATGAAACATGGAGTGGGATGTGAGTGATCAAGATGAAATTTGCCCCTCCTTTGGAGAGATATCTCTGGGCCCTCGAGGTAATGGATTATGAAAATGCATGGCCATGCTAAGTTGATTGAGGAGTCAATCAACAGACAGATAATCCAATACGGTTCGAGTGAATGGTTAAGCTATTGAAGGGATGGCACACATCTTGCCTATAGCTTAACCGGTATCGTGAGGCAAAGGGATTTGTGTACACATTACAGTTCGAGCCGATATTATTCTTGTATACTATGGTGTCAATATGTGCTGCTAGGCGCCGCGTTGACGGGTGGCTGAGTTGGACTCGAGCCGACGATCGGCTAAGTTAGACTATAGCTGAAACCGAGTATACCTGAACCTACAGGGTCGCACGCTTAAGGGGATAGAATAGATATTCGAGTTGGACTCGGATACGGCTCGATCGGATAGGGATCCGATCGGATAGAGTCCTATGGGCTTACGACGTGTGGGCGGCCAACTCTACGAGATATGGATGAGATCCGATTCAAAATAGAGTCCTAATCGGCCACTAGTCCCAGTCGGCCAACTCTATATAAAGGAGGGAGGGGTGGAGAGCTGCGGTACGTCAATTGCATCGCGTGCAACAGAAGTCGCCGAGATCAATCTCCACGGAAACCCTCCCCACTTTCGAGCCAAACCCTAGCCTTGCATCGCGTGCTAGCACACGGGTGTACGGCGTTCTATCTCCGGACGTGTGGATACCGGTAGAGGCGCTGCTACGTTGCGCGCTGTTGATCGGCTTCGGATCGGCTGCAATCGGAGCGATCGACTGTGGTGGAATCGGCTGCGGTCGGGCGCATCGGAGCGAGGCGTGAGAACGCGGCCGGACGACTCGAATCGGCGATTGGCGAATCGGGTCTCCAGGGAATCGGCTACACTTCCGGATCGGATTGCCCGATTGGCTATTCCGCTGCACTCTACTCCAATCGGTAACGATCTATCGGCCCTTACTTGCAAGTGTTCTGGTTTGCGCGGTAAAAGTTTTTGTTTTCGGCTAGCGTAGCCTCCGCGTAACCCTTCAATTATTCTACAACAGAAAAAGCAAAGTTTAGCACAATGTTTATGCTATGTCTATTGTTAAACAATTTAACATAAGACTCCCATTACGTATTTTACATCTTCCCTCTAGGTTACGTATTGGGTCAAGATCCATATGTTAATTAATTTCTAGTGAGCTTTGGCATCATGGCTAAAAGATTAATAACATCGGTAAGCAACTCCTTGCTAATCACATCTCTATGTGACTCTTGTTGTTGGTGTGGCATCTCCATGCCCCGGCACCAACCTATGCCCCAAGACCCAAAACGGTTTTGATAGCCTTGTTAAGTAAACCAAATGCTCCTGCTATATATGTCTGACATATACCCCGTCATGTTATGATAGAGAATGGCACTCTGATTTGGCAGACCCACCATTGACGAGCATAACGGTGACGGGTGCAACATTTGGAAGGGCATCATTGCTACTTAATTTTGTGAGGAAAACTATCCTATCAAACAAACATATCAAATATATGAAAGCAGGTAGAATAGCAATTAATGAAATAGTATGGCCCCTTCACATGGTGATCTTCATCTCCATGCCGGTGTAGAGGATCTCTATCTTCATCACCGTTCTTCCAAGTGCCGAATGCTTGATTTCTTCACACTAAGCTACTACTATAGAAGCTATGATTGAAGATTACATCAACTCATAGGTCGTGAAAGAATATTACAAGCATTGCATGTATGAAAGAATATTACAGGGATTGCACATATGAAAGAATATTACACGCATCACATGTATCTCATACATACAATAGGGCCATACCATCTCAAAGCATTCTCTACAAAAACAAGTTAGGTGTAGAACGTTTTCTATCTATCACAGAGATACGGTATCGAGACGACCTATAAAGGGGTACGCACACGGCGGTCCAATCTACGAAATTCATAGATCCAATCTATGAAATTGCTTACGGAAACCATATCGGCATAATCACATTATGCCGTCCCGATACACTATCAGGGGAGATGGTTTGCGTAGGCGCGAGGCAGCAAACAAGGTCGGATTACGAGACAGCTTCGGCATAATCACATTATACCGTTCCGATACACTACCAAGGAACGCTATCTCAAACCCAACTCAAACCGAGTTCTATGGATATTGCTTCGACGTAATCACATTACGCCGTTCCGATACACTCTCAAGGAACGCAATTACCATCTACTCTCCTCTACAGATCCCGTAAAACCGATTGATCTTATCAACCCATGTGCAAAACTTGTTCCAGATCCAATCTAAAACCCGAACTAAGCAAGATTAGCTCTGATACCACTGAAGGGTTACGCGGAAGCTACGATAGCTAATAACAAAAATTTTCTACCGTGCAAACCAGGAACCTTGCAAGTAAGGGTCGATAGATCATTACCGATTGGAGTAGGGTGCAGCGGAAATAGCCAATCAAGAGCTATCCGATCCAGAACAGTGCTAGCTGATTTGCTGATAGTCGATCTGACATAGTCGATCCGACGTAGCCGATTCCCGATGCCGGAGACGATCCAACCTCAGCCGACTCGCCGATTCCACAGCCGATCTGCCATAGCCGTTTTGCCAATTCGATCTGCCGCAGCCGCCTCGCTTCGATTCTTCTGACCGCAGCCGATTCGTATCCGACGAATAGCACCGCAACGTAGCAGTGCCTCTACCGGTATCCACACGTCCGGGAAAAGAATGCCTAACACTCGTGCGCTAGCACAAGATGCAAGGCTAGGGTTTTAGCTCGAAGGTGGGTAGGGTTTCCGTGGAGATTGATCTCGCCGACTTCTGTTGCGCCAAATCAGATTGATTCGGTTTAATGCAATGCGCAACTCTCCACCCCTCGCCCCTTTATATAGAGTTGGCCGACTGGGTCTAGTGGCCAATCAAGACTCTATTTTGAATCGGATCCTCCGAATTCATAGAGTTGGCCACCCATACATCGTAAGCCCATAGGACGCTATCCGATCGGATCCCTATCCGATCAAGCCGTATCCGAGTGCAACTCGAATGCTTGTTCTATCCCCTTAAGCGTCCAACCCTGTAGGTTCAGGTATACTCAGTTTCGGCCCGAGTCCAACTCAACCGACCATCGGCTCGAGTCCAACTCAGCTGATCTGTCAACAGCGGCGCCTAGCAGCACATATTGGCACCATAGTATAGAAGAATATAATATCGGCTCTGAACTTGTAGTGTGTACACAAATCCCTTTGCCTCACGATACCTATTAAGCTATAGGCAAGATGTATGCCATCCCTTCAATAGCTTAACCATTCACTCGAACCGTATTGGATTATCTGTCTGTTGATTCACTCCTCAATCTACTCGGCATTTCCATGCACTTCCATAACCCATTACCTCGAGGGGCCCAGAGATATCTCTCCAAAGGAGGGGCAAATTCCATCTTGATCATTCACATCCCACTCCATGTTTCATAGCAAACCCGAAGACTACTTTTATAACTACCCAGTTATGGAATAGCGTTTGGTAGTCCCAAAGTAGGCTACTACACATATTGGAATCCATGATGATCTCAGGTCTACAGACTTTGTACCAACACTACCTGAGACCAACTAATGACACATTAATTCCTGTAGTGTCTCATGGTGGGTCTATCCAACAATGTATTCTCTAACACATGTCCACGTATATTGATTTGGTATCTCCATACCATGATCTATGAGACATGATCATCAATCAATAAACATGCCAATCTTAGAATCATATTTGTTCCATCAATATGACATATGATCAGGGATCATTTAGAAATATATTCATACATAAAGAGTCTCATAAATAGGTCACATACTTATTGATCAATACAAGATGTCTATTTTATGGAACTGAATAACACTTTATTCATTTATATATAAACATTGACCATGATATCCAACATCTCCATGTTGCCTCTAAGGCATATCACTAACATGAATTGCCCCAAACTTCTGACAATCTTGACAACCTTTATAATATTTGAAGCAATCTTACAACATCGTTGGCCAAAAATACCCAGCTCGTCGAAGCAACCACTTCATCTTGTGAGTCGATTGATGAGTACCGCATATAACTTCATGTACTTTCCCCATCACAACTCTTGCTTGATCGGCATTCAACCATCTTAGCAGTACTCAATCAATCGTTCGATAATATAGATCATCATCCAGCAAGACATATCTCAAAGCTTTATAACACAATTTTCTTGAAGCCGATTGAGAAGGATTCTTCAGATAGCTAAATACAACATACCTAAAATCGTCGGCTGCGATTGTAGCAATTTCTACCTCAATGTCTTTCATCATCGGCTTGTATCCCGATGCCCCCTGAGCCAAATCATTAGCTTCAGCATATCGCTCTCGAGGAATATGCGTCAAACTCACTAGCCGAAAACTATCCATCAACTTTCATCATTTCTCATAGTAGATCATCAATGCATCATTCTTGCATTCATATTCTCCAGCTAATTGATTGATGACCAACAAAGAATCACCCATGTCTTCCACGGCATCGACTTCAACTTCCTTCAAGAGTTGCAATCCTTTGAGAACTGCCTCATGCTCAGCTTGATTATTAGTGGCATAAGGCTTAATAGTGTATGAAAATTCAAAACTTGCCCCCTGTGTGATATTATGACCAAGACGATACCACAACCATGAGTACAAACCAATCCATCGAAAAAAAGGTCCAAGGCACTATGTCAACTAAGCTGATTGAGTCATCACGATGCTCGACAATGAAATCGGCTATGGCCTGTCCCTTGACTACTTTGGGTGACTCATACCTGAGATAAATTCTGTTAAGGCATAAATCCATTTCCCAACTCTGTCTTTTAACACTAGAGCCGATAGCATGTACTAGACAACATTGGCTTTGTAGAATATGGTGCATTCATTGGATAACAGACATTGCCTTAACTTTGTGCAAGAAAAATACAGGCATAAGCTCAACTTCTCCACCGGAAAATACCTTCTCTGCGTCCAGAAGCCTTCTGCTCAAATAAAAGATTGCTCTTTCCTTGCCCTCGAATTCCTGGATCAAGACCGAGCCGATTGACTTCCCATCGGCTGACAAGTATAACTTGAAAGGCACTCCTTTTGGTGGAGGAATCAGAACTGGAGGGAACTCAAATATTCCTTAATGTTGTCCAAGGCCTTCTGTTGCTCTGCCCCCCCAAGTAAACTGCTGATTGGCTTTCAACCTAAGCAAAGGTGTAAAGGGCACCATCTTCCCATATAGATTAGCAATAAACCTCCTGATGAAATTCACCTCGCTGACAAGAGATTGCAACTGCTTCTTGTCGTGTGGAGGTTGAATATTCTTGATCGGATTGATACTTCTTTGTGTTACTTCAATCCCCCTTCCATGAACAAGAAAGCCCAAAAATTATCCAGTCGATACGCCGAAAGCACACTTTGGGGATTAATCTTCAGGCCATATTTGCTTGTCCTTTCAAGAACTGTCCTTAAATTGGCTATATGGTCATCAACCTCCTTTTATTTCACTACCACGTCATCAATGTAAATTTTAACCAACAAGCTGATTAGATAATGAAATATGTAATTCATGGCCCTTTGATATGTAGCTCCAGCGTTCTTCAAGCCGAAAGTCATCACAACCCACTCGTATAAGCCGATTGCACCAGGGCATCTAAAAGCACTCTTATGAATGTCTTTTTCTGCCATGAAAATTTGATTATATCCAGCATTACCATCCATAAAACTTATAATCTTGTGCCCTGAAGCAGCATCAACCAACAAATCGACAATCGGCATGGGGTATTAATCCTTAGGGGTAGCTTTCTTCAAATCTCAAAAATCAATATACACCCTAAGTTTGTCGTTTTCTTAATCACTGGAACTATATTGGAAACCCACTCAACATATCGGCATGGCCGAATGAAACCAGCATTATACAATCTAGTGATTTCGGCCTTAATGGCATCATACATATCAGCTTTGAATCTCCTAGGTGATTGCTTAAACGGCCGATATGCTGGTTTGATAGGAAGCCGATGTTCTACAATCAATCGGCTACGTCTTGGCATCTCAAAATACTCTCAAGCAAAACAATCTTTATATTCTTTCAAAAGTTCTATTAGCTTGGTTCTAAATTGAGAAGACAAATTTTTGCTAATAAATGTCGGCCTAGCCCTATCTCCTGGACCTATATCAACTTCTTCCAAATCATCGGCCGACATGAAGCCTTGTCCCAATTTGCCATCGAGATCATCTACGTTTCCTTGGTGTAGAAACTTGGAACCTCCACGACACCCTCAAAGTAATAATCGGGGCTCTTCGTCTTCAATTTTTAGATAATCGCCTTGCCAATTTTTTCCAGACAAGCAAACGATTCCATCCATCTCCCAAAGGGTTAAATCGACATTGGTGATATTTAGTGACCTGTCGACTGGCATGATTTCCACCTTGTTGCCTTGCCACTGGATTAGGCTATGATGCATGGTCGAAGGAATACAACAATTCGTGTGAATTCAATCCCTTCCAAGCAACAGGCTATATGAATCCTTTCCATCGATGACAAAAAAGGTGATAGGAACAGTCTTGCTACTGATTGTCAACTCCACGTTCAAAACTCCTTTGGTTTCCTGTTGGAGTCGCCGGATCATCTCCTTATATTTGCATGCTGAATTGAAATGCTTCAAGTCATCAAACAAAGGTAACGAGACATCCGACATCCTGAGAGAAGGGTACGTGAGACATTGCTGTCTTTGCTGGTCTCCCTGGGCTAGATCCAAAGATGCAAAATTTGGGCAAAAATCATGGTGATAGGTGATTAAGTTCGTGAACTACCTTACAAAACTAAATATTTTATCACCTAAGGTTTTGGCCGCACAAATCAGCGAAACAGACGACCTACGGGTTCTAGAACAGGACTATCTAGGGCTATGTGAATTTTTATGCCATGTTGCAATGACTCAAAAATTCAACCAAAATTCTGGGAGTCTACTGGTTATATATGCAACCCTCTGTAAAAATATGCACATTTTATCAAGTAAAGTATAGGCTATATGAAAGGATAAAGGCAGCTGCTACAAATTTCCAAAACAGGATTATGTTAGTTGTTTTGATTGTTTCACCATGATGCAGGAGTCTAAAAATTATGCAAAATTTCAGTAAGCTTACTGAGTTAGTCTAAATGTTGTTGGCAAAGTTTCTCAGGTTTAGGACCTATGGTTTAGCCTATGCAGACTTTGCAAACATACTGACTCAAAATTTCAGAATACAAACATCCGACACAAAATGAAACTTTGAACAAGTTTTATGGTGCCTAAATTTATTATCTTTTAAATGCATTATGTCAGAGTGGTCCAGAGTCTGTTTGAAATTTTGGGTGGTCCATCCAAGCAAACAATCTAAGGGTTGAAGCATCACAAATTCTATTCCATACCAACTACCTGTTGCAGGCCATATCGGTAAAATTTTGAAAAGTCGAGAGAGGGAAGCTCAAAATCTACCCAAATTATTTTTGGTGCAGAGATACATGAGAAGATGGAATCCCTACAATGTCTATCAAGTTTTATATTTTGTCAACCCACTTTCAAAACTCATTTACTAAAGGATATTCCTATCCCGATATTTTGCAAGAGTGCACTAGCATATAAGAATAGTTTGCAAACGGTTTTCAAAACCTTTCAAAACTCTTTGGTACTAATTTGTCATGGTAATTAAGTGTTTTAAACTCCCTTTCATGAAAACACAAATTTTTAAAAGGTTTCGGCCCTATAGAGCAAGATAAGAATTTTTTTAAAATTGAAATAGAGATATAGAGCAGAATATTCTCTAGAGAGGGATGAGATATAAGATCGAATAGAGTTTTCACAAATAGTTTGTAGCTAAGGGTGAAGCCCTCAAAAAATAATTTTTTGAGAATCCATTCTAATTGTCCAACTTAAGGGGCTTCTATAGTCGGTATTTGCTCTGATACCACTGCTGTCGGAGACGTGCGGACCTTCCATTATAGTCGCAACCTTCCATTATATTGGAGACATTGCTGTGCCTTTAGCCTGCCAGTCAATTTTAGCCTGAGGTGTGCACGTCAAACCACTCGAAGGCGGCGACCAAATGTGTTACACATTCAGGAGACTTGACAAAATGGCTAAAGATCTACAACGCCTCAAATATTCTTAACTCTTACTCATGTGAATCTAGCTTCCAGGATGTGCGCTAGACTCACACTTTCATCTCAAGCATAGGCGTTCTTCGCAAACACATTAAGGATAAACGGAATGTAAAGACTTACGTCAACATAATAATACATAGGGTGACCGGCCAAATAAATATATCAGAGAACTGCGGAAGCTTGGCTACCCAATTACAAGCACACCGACTAGGGGTTCACCCTGTTAAGTTCTCATCCTAGAAGAAGCAATCGAATACCTGTGTCTCTTGAAAGCTAAGTCTAAAACCTGCAAGCAAGGATAATCCAGTGGCAAGAATCAGTACATTAAAAAAGTTAATGTACTGGCAAGCACCAAGGCAAGCCTAACACTCTACATGTAGGGCATATAATCAAGTAAGGCATAAGATGGTTCTTTTAGCATAAAGCAAGTTTTATTTGCATAAACACTTTCAAATTAGTTTTACTTTCAAAGGGAATTTCAGCAAGCAAGGTCTTAGGATATGGGCATCAAAGTAGTCATTAATCATGTATAAATATACCCCTCATTGCCCTCCATGGCAGAAGGGAGATTATTCACAAAACTCATCATAATTTGAAGGGAAATTTCAGCATTCAGGAGGATAAACACAAATCTATACTCAATACATATCCACACGCTGCTCATGACCGTGAGCACGACAAATCGATTAGTTTAGACTCTATAGAGTTTGTACACTTTACCCACATGATGTGAATCGCTCACATGAAGTGAAGCGCTCTAGTTTTGCTCGGTACCCGTCGATACCACCATACTCTGCATGTTGAGTACAGACTAGAGGTCACAACGAAGCCTTTACACTACTTAGTTCCTAGCCTTGCAACTAGCATGATATGTGTTCTCCCATCCTTGGCATACTAAAAGTATAACCTAGAACCGTTAAGTGGCGGGCCCACGCCTTGAACTTAACACCGTGGTGACGGACGCGACAGGAACCCACCCATGTGGCACAATACCGTTATATTGGATAGACTTAGTCGCCTAAACTACCACATCGATGGTAAATAGGAAGTTCCTCTGGGTTATCTGAACCCATACACACCAGCCTACCATAATGCAAGGCTAGGTGCTAAGTAGATTATTTAGCATAGGTCATTCCATACTAACACATGTGGTTGTACTGTATACGCAATGAACTGACATTGAGTGAAGTCCTTAGGTTGGTTTGGGCACATTCTCCCCCTATCGGCATAAGAGTACATCAATCGCATGCCACTTGAGGCCCAAACCTAAAATTCATGTTTTTCACCATTTTATTTGTCAAAATCACAAGTATTCAAGTTCTGTCTAGATTATTTAAAAAATAAATTTTAAGGTTTGTAATGAGTTCATAATGACAAGAAAAAACATTTTAAGCATGGCTAAGCATTATAGTCCCCTAGTGTTATCAAAGCTTATGATATAAAGTGATATGGTCATATTTTTCCTATGGTTATGAATGAAAGTTATGGACATATGTGGGGTTAATGTGATAGTGCAAGTACTAGAAGTTTGTCTAACAAGTTTAACCATATTTTAATTTATTAGTGTACAATCGACATGCAAGATTTGTAAATATTTTCAATAACCTCCAAAACATGGGATCAAGTTGATCAAAGAGAGGGAGGTGGGACTTGCCTGGGAAATGTGAGCATCCTAATCACTTCATCACCGTTTAAGCATTCATCTATAAAAGGTACACGTTATAAAATTAAACACCAAAATATGCGAAAAATCCAAAATGCTCTAAAATGCATGATTTTTGAACATTGAGTAGGTACTGGTCTAAAATGATTTTTTTGAAAGAATTTAAATTTTATCTTATCCCATTATAGCAGTTATGATTTTTATAAGTTTTATCAGGTCGTAGCGATATAGGGTCACGTGCTGTTTGGACAGTGTTTCTAAACCTTGATTTTTATTAATTTGACCTCACAGGGGCAAGGGAATATGTTTTCTGTGTCTAACACAATTGGTTTCATAATTTTTAGAGTTGTTATGAATTTCTTATATATTTTACAAATTTATAACATGTTCTAGGCCTATAGTGTTCATGTTCAATGTGTGCTTAGCCTAAAGATTATAGGTTCAGAACTTGTTTCATTTTGTTTATGATTTGCAAAGTGATTAATTTGGTCAACAAATCTAACCTTGGTTAATAATGTTAGGGCTTGGATTTGTTAGTGATATGCCCTAGAGGCAACATTGAGATGTTGGATATCACGTCAATGTTTATGTATTTATGAATAAAGTGTTATTCAGTTCCATGAAATAGACATCTTGTATTGATCAATAAGTATGTGACTTATTTATGAGACTCTTTATGTATGAATCTATTTCTAAACGATCCCTGATCATATGTCATATTGTTGGAACTAATATGATTCTAAGATCGGCATGTTTATTGATTGATGATCATGTCTCATAGATCATGGATATGGAGATACCAAATCAATAAACATGGACATATGTGTTAGAGAACACATTATTGGATAGACCAACCATGAGACACTACAGGAATCAATGTGCCATTAGTTGGTCTCAGGTAGTGTTGGTACAAAGTCCTTAGACCCGAGATCACCATGGATTCCAACATGTATAGTAGCCTACTTTGGGACTACCAAACACTATTCCGTAATCGGGTAGTTATAAAGGTAGTTTTCGGGTTTGCTATGAAACATGGAGTGGGATGTGAGTGATCAAGATGAAATTTGCCCCACCTTTGGAGAGATATCTCTGGGCCCCTCGAGGTAATGGATTATGGAAATGCATGGCCATGCTAAGTTGATTGAGGAGTCAATCAACAGACAGATAATCCAATACGATTCAAGTGAATGGTTAAGCTATTGAAGGGATGACACACATCTTGCCTATAGCTTAACCGGTATCGTGAGGCAAAGGGATTTGTGTATACATTACAGGGTTCGAGCCGATATTATATTCTTGTATACTATGGTGTCAATATGTGCCGCTAGGCGCCGCGTGATGTGCTCGAGTTGGACTCGAGCCGACGATCGGCTAAGTTAGACTATAGCCGAAACCGAGTATACCCGAACCTACGTGGTCGCACGCTTAAAGGGATAAGAACAGACATTCGAGTTGGACTTGAATACGGCTCGATCGGATAGGGATCCGATCGGATAGAGTCCTATGGGCTTACGACTTATGGGCGGCCAACTCTATGAGATTCAGATGGGATCCGATTCAAAATAGAGTCCTGATCGGTCACGAGTCACATTCGGCCAACTCTATATAAAGGGGTGAGGGGTGGAGAGCTGCTGAGTACATCAAGTCAATTACATCGCGTGCAACAGAAAGTCGGCGAGATCAATCTCCACGGAAACCCTCCCCACTTTCGAGCCAAACCCTAGCCTTGCATCGCGTGCTAGCACACGGTGTTCATGCCCGGCGTTCGTCCCCTGGGACGTGTGGATACTGCAGAGGCGCCGCTACGTTGCGCGCCGTTGATCGGCTTCGGACGGCCGCAATCGGAGCGATTGGCCGATTGGCGACCGGCTGTCCCCCTGCATCGGCCGTTGGCTTGTGAATCTCAGAAGACAGCCTCCAGATCGGATAGCCCCGATTGGTCAAGCTTCCCGCCGCACACTCCAATCAGTAACGATCTATCGGCCCTTACTTGCAAGTGTTTCTGGTTTGTGCGGTAAAAAGTTTTTGTTTTCGGCTAGCGTAGCCTCCGCGTAACCCTTCAGGATTATCTTGCTATATCTCATAAATTAAGTGCATCAAGTTTATAGTAAGACCTTATATTGTTTCTAGAACTTATCTCATAAATTAAGTGCATCAAGTTTATAGTGATTGAGGCTAAAACTAAGGCTTCTCGATATACAAATTTTTAATTTGATTTATTTGGAGCTAAAGTGCCTACATATATTTATATATATACATGTACTTATTTACCACTAATAGCACCTAGATTATCTTTGTAAGGTTTACTGATATATTTGGCATATGAGTGACCATGTTTTATTTTACCTAATGAAGTTCATTAGTTGCTGGTCTCATAGAAATTTTGTTCACATAAAAAAGGATTAAAATTAAATTTTCTACAAATTTTATATGTTGAAGGGTGCATTAAGTTATTTGTTTCATATGTTGAAGGGTGCATTAAGTTATTTGTTTCATATATAAATATAAATATTTAAGGGGTTTTATTTTATTTTATATTTTGAAAGCTCATATTTTGGTAATTCTACAGAACTTAAGTTCACTAAAAAAGGAGTTAAAATTAATTTTATATAAATCCCTACATTTCAGCCTACCTAAATCACATCATTTTAATTATTAATAGTTTTAGAGGTATTTGGTACAAGGTAACACTATGTTTTTATTTTTCATAAACAGAGAGAGTAAGGTTAGGAATCTATAAGGTTAGGAATCTATAGGATTTGGGTGGGTCTGTCCAAAAATAAGCTAAATTGAATTTTCTATGTATTTTATAAGTTTGTGGTAGTTCTATGTGTGATTTTCTTTATTTAAATTTTTGAGACTAAATTTACATTTATTTAAATTTTTGAGACTAAATTTACAGTAATTTGCCGTGTAAGTGCCAAGTTTTAGGTTCCTAAACTAAATTTCATTATCTACTGAGTTCATAGAAATTTGTTCCACCTAAAAATGAGTTAAATTGGATTTTATAATTTAGAGTTAAATTGGATTTTATAATTTCTGTCAGTTTTTCTGTTCAAAATCTAAAGTTTTAGGCACATGTCTATGACTTTTCCATTAAGAATCCCTGTGTTTAAATCTATTTACATAAGAGTCCATGGGTCCACAGGTCATTGAAAAAATATTTACAAATCAAACCCTACCATTATTCACTCTCTACTGTGCAGTGCTTAAAAGAGTGGGACCCACCTGTCATAGGTGTGGCAGGGAGAAAAAGCAGCAGGAACAGAGCCTCACCGGCCGGCGGGCATTGCCGGCGGCGCCAATGGTGAATGACTGCCGATCTTGGCGAGCAACCAAAATAGAAAATGTAGAGGAGCTCTTGGGAAGCTGTAGATGGTCTCTTCGCAAGGAACGGTGGTCGGAGTCAGCGGCGACGACGGCGCAAGCGGTGGAGGTTCTCGGGTTGCTAGTGCTTATAGTACTGGGGCTCGGTTTTAGCTAGCTTGATGCGTGCACGGGGTTCCTTTGGCATCCAGGAGACTTAAGTGGCTGTGCGCGAGGGCTGACAAGCTTGTTTGTCAATGGCGCCTTGAGAATCGGTTCGGCGACGGTCGGCGGCATCATCTTCACGGCGACAGCTTGCTCTGGCAAATGCGTGGCTAGGAGAGGATGTCCAAGAGCTCAGTGGGGTCCCGGATGAGAAGCATGCACAAGGAATTGGATGGAAGCTCACTGAGGCAACGAGAATCAGCAGTTGAGCTCACCGGCCAGAGTTGGGAAAGAAAGCCTCGATCTAGCGTCTTCGGACTTCGTGGCTTCGCGTGCTAGGGCTGCAGGCTCCTGGTAAGGTGGCGACGACGTCCACCAAGCGGCTCGACCGGGTTCGAGCTGTGTTGCAAGAACGCATTGCGTGGCGGCACAACAGAGCCGACGACGATGGTGACCGCGACGCCATGGACTCGACTTGTGCGAAGTGGGAGGAGAAAAGCATGAACGCGTTAGGCATTGTAAGGGGATCTTGTTCCCATGGTTGGTTTGCGGCAGCACTCACCGGATCAAGGAGGAACTCCATCGAACACTTGCGGCCGACGGCAAGAAGAGCACGTTCCCGGCGACTCCGAGGTGTTCTCTCTCATTTCCTTCATGGAATGTGATGAGGGAAGGAAGTTGAATGTGGTGGCGAAGTAATTTTTCAAACGGCGAAGGTTGTGCTGGCGGTGGTCGGCTTGGTGGAGTTCGGTAGCGCGGACACGCGCCCTCTCCATTCTCTTCTCTCTGTTACCCTCATGAGCGGTGGAACAACTCACACACGAGTGGAGCAAGCCTTGGTGGCTGTCAGGTGGGGCCAGGGCGAAGAGGGCAAGGCAAGGGAGTGATGTATGGGTAGAGACTTAAGTGCATTTGATTTTTTATGGTTTTTTAGATTATTTTCATGTATATACTTATGTGCATTTTAATGGTCTTTTAGGCAAGTTATTGTTTCGGCCGAGTAAAGCTATTAACTAGTCCAATATTGGACTGCCTTGTTGTATTTGTTTGGGGTATCAAACCTACTTATTAAATTATACCAAAATTAGGTTGAGTTGTACATAATGCTTAGCACCTACATGAATTTTTCCAAGATTTTATCTAGTGTGGTTTATTTTAGAGAATTAGGGTAATCTCCCTAGGTATAGTTGTTTCCACTTTGTAAAAGCATCTAATTTGATTATAAGGTTATATTGGATTTTATCTTGAGTTGAGGAGATGATCCTTTTGACTTAAACTTTATGTCCACCTGTTACCATTCAAGGTTAGCTGTGGGCTTGACTAGTGAGTTGAATATTTTAGGTTATTGCTCATGAGACCTATTATGTGCGAGTTAAAAATCCAAATGCACAAAGGACTCATTTGTCAAACATATATTTTTTTCACATGTATGCTCACATGTATAAATGTACCAATGCTCAAGATTAGAAATGAAAAAGTTTTATGTTGTTCTCAAATTGTAATCATGGATTAAGTTGAAGTCCTCTATTTTAGCTAGAAGTGAAAAATTTTGGTTCACAAAATTAAGAAACTTTATTTTCATTTGTTTTGGAAAGATTTTCCTGACCCTGGATTTGGGTATGTGACATTTCCGATGGATTGCCACCAAAGTCTTTCAAAATCATGTTGGTCTTGATGAGATCATTTGAACTCCTACCCAACTTCTTGAATGTAGCATATGGCATCAAGTTCATAGTAGCTCCACCATTAACCAACATCTTGAACATCGGCTTACCATCGACAAACCCATTGACATACAGTGGCTTGAGGTGCCGATGCTCTGTCCCCTCTGGTTTTTCAAAGATAGCTTGTTCTGGGGACAAAACCAACTTGGCTAAAGACTCTTCCACAAGATCTACATTGGCTTGGCTAGTCTCATATTCTGCTGGTAATACAAATACTATGTTAAGCGATGTAGAAGCAACAGCTTTTCCCTTAGCTGCCCTTTTCGCCTTGTCGGCTTTGACCTCATCGGCTGAGAGCACCTTGCTCTTAACACGCCACTCTTTCTTTGGGCGTTCTTGATTCTTCTTCTTCAGCCGATGATCGATCTTGGCTTGAACTTCCTGGAAACGGTCCCTACTCTTCATCCTCTGTACCCTCCTTTTCTGACTCTTAGTGAAAGTACCAGAAGGGCACCATTGTGGGTTCATGGTCTCATCTTCATCTTCGTCAAAATACTCCTACAGAAAATCCTAATGAATTGGATCCAACCTCTGGTGAACAAGGAGTTTCCTCTGTCTTAGCCGATTTTCCTCAAGACGAGATCGGCTAGATTCTCCGGCATAGTTGCCGCCATAATTGATGCATGCTGGACAATTTTCTATCGGTGGCAGCCTCATCCCTTCATTCCAGCAAAATCTGAAAAATTCGCAACTCCAATGAGGATCAAAGTTGTCATCCTCTTGATAGTACCTCTCTTCTTGTCTGTCATGTTTCCTCTGGTAGTTGTCGATGATTCTGACAGAGTTAGACTTCTTAGACTGATAATCCTTCCTATCGGCTGCTCTCCCACTTGTCGAAACCATGTTGATAGGAAAAGGATTACTATCAACTTTCATCGGCTTCATTGAATATTCAAATTTAATCTTCCCTGCTTCAATAGCCGATTGGATCTGCTGCCTGAAAACTTTGCAGTCGTTGGTGCTATGGGATCCAATATTGTGCCACTTGCAATATTTCCTCTTTCTCAACTCCTCAGGATGGGATCACATGGCCAGCAGGGAGCTGGATTTGTTTCTCCCGAAGTAGCAGATCAAAAATCTTGTCAGCCTTGGTGATATCAAAATCATATTTTTCCTCCTTGGCCGAATTTTTGACCCATTGGCATGTAACAACCTTCTTGTTTCTGACCCATTCGGCTACTGCTATTTCAGAATCATCCTTGTCTTCTTCCGAGTCAGAGGCATATGCAACGTGGCTAACCTTTTTAAAGGCTTTCTTGGCTTCCTGAAATCTTTGTTCATGTGTTGTTACCTTTTGTGACAAGTGAGCCAGGCTTTCAAAGTCCTGAGCTGAAAATCCTTCCCTGATTGGTGTCGACAAGCCTTGGAAAGCAAGATCAGCTAGTTGAGAATCTGACAGAACCAGGCTGTAGAATCTGTTCCTCATATCTCTGAATCTCTGGATGTAATCTTGAACAGATTCGTCATGCTTTTGCGTGATAGCTGTGAGATCAGATAGTTTCATTTCATGAATTCCACTGTAGAAGTACATATGAAACTACTTGTCCGGATCGGCCCAGCTTTGAACAGAATTGTATGGCAAGGATGAAAATCATGTGAAAGCCGATCCAGATAAAGATAGAGGGAAGAATCTAACCATCAGGGCATCAGTAGTCGATGCTTCCCCACATTGGGCCAAAAATGGGATAACATGCTCATAAGTCGACACATTGTCCTGCCCTGAGAATTTTGAAAAATCTGGCACCTTGTATCGAGACAATGGCACCCTCTTGAAATATTCTGGATATGGATACTGATACATATTGCCAGTGTCCTTAGGCTTGAGGCCGAATTGTTCCCTCATTACATCGACAATTATATCAGCCCATGGCTTCTGCTGAGGTTCCCCTTGCTGCTGTATCGGCTCAAACTGATTGACTTGAGGCAAGTACTGGGGTTGGGGTGGTGTCCCCTACTGGTACTGCATCTGAGGTGAATGAGGCTAATATTAGAGATTGATGTTGCCTCCCATGTGATGTTGAGGAGACCGATGCACCCCATGGGTTTGCTGATCATGAACAAACTGAGAGCTGATCGACTGACCCTGCTCTAAGATCGGCGTTTGCTATCCTATCGGCACCGTTTGAATCGCCTCAGCAGCCGATTGGCTTGTTCTGAACATAGCCGCAACCTGGTCATTGGAAACCTGACGGATCTTGTATCCAATGTGCTGAGGTTGCTGCTTGACCAAGAGAAAAGGATTGAACTCTGGCTGCTTCTGTGCCGATGATGATACAGTCGGCTTTCCAGGAACCAATGCTGACACCATCGGCTGTTCCGTGAACATACCCGAACCAGGCTATTGTTTGTTAGTAGCCAAAGTCCTGTATGGTGGAAAATTGCCTTTAGGAAGAAAAATCGGCCCCTTAGCTTGATGCTTGGCAATCCTACTGTCAACCATGGAATTAATCATGTTGTTCAGGGTGTTAACAAGGATCCCCGACTGATTGACCAGCGCGTGATGCACGGCATAATTGGTCCGATCTTGCAGACTGTTGAGTTCTGGGCCTTCTTCCTACTTGACATCCTGAGTTTTTCCTTCCTTTCCGGCACTTGATTCGGGCACTTCAGCGCCTGGCAAAACCACCTTGTAACGTTGGACAACCGTGCTCGAGCGAGTTTGGACGAACGAGTGCAAAAACTGGTTTTGCAGCTTGTTCATCATCTCCTCGAATTTAGCCTTCTGTTCCGGTCTCATCTTGTCCATGGTCACGGGGATGATGTTCTCAGGGTCGATTTCCGATGACTTGATGTCCACCATGATGTCTTGTCTTGTCCCACCGGTCGTGCCAAAACCGTGTTGATGGTAAAATTGTCACGCACTGGCCTGAGACATTTTCTTTACTCTAGTGCAGGTCCAAATATTGCTTCTGAGGTTCGTAGGGCGTGCCAGTTGGTTTGATCCTTCAATCAACAAGAAATAAAGAAATAAAATAGTGTTAGTCCGTAAACGATAGCCGATCAGCTAGTGGCTGATGACGTATCGTCTTATATTGAGCCGATGCGGTATGCACTGAATTGGCCAAGGGAAATTAAATCAAATGTGTATCGGCTAGTACTCCGATACCACTTTATACTAAGATATCACTATAGATTAAATACGTTAAATAGGAACCGATCAAGTGTTAAGATAACCTAACAGGTCGATAGCAAGTTTAACATATTTCGTCATAGTGAGATCTTAATATAAAGGGCAGATTTAGCATATCAAGTAAATAAAAAACAAGATAGCTAAAACATGTAAGATTGGCTGAAACCTCGATACTATCTCTAATAGCAATCATAAGATAGGATAGATATTATGATTCTAGATATTACTTAGTAGGTCAGACTCAACCATTGCAGCACTAAGCGTAAAAAGAAACATAAGATCTAAACAAATCAATGAGAACCTTTCGAGATGATGGATGCACTATATAATCTAAGTCGACGATGATATCTAACCCTATCGGTTGTTATCTAGTAACAGAGGCTGGCCGATTAGGGTTAGCTCGCAATATCGATCTAGATTATATAGCATATATGATAACTCGATGATTTACGTAAACAAGATTAGAGTATCATAATGATGGAAGCACTAATCCTGAGAGCGCAAGCCGCCATAACAAGCTTTACCTTTCATGGGAGTTCGATCCCGATGCAGCCCAACTCAAAGCAACAACTCGTTGCAGTAATGAAAGGAAAAGGTGGTGATGCACGGAAGTTGTATTGAACTGATTGTTGTTAAATTACATGGTCTTGGGTCGTATTTATACCCAGATACAAGATATGTCCTTGTCGGACACGATTCCTATCTTTATTATAATTCAAACTACAGATAAGTCCCTTAGGTGGACTCTTACTGACATAATCTATAAGAAAAATATTTAAAATAACCTAATTAATAGATACAATTGTCTTCTTTGGACTCCATCCATCTACGGGAATACTCATGAAGCACTTCAAACGAATCCGATGATGATTCCAATGTTACCTTACCGAAATCGGCTACATCGACTTATCTTATCTGATTTGGTATCGACCGATGATCACCTTTGCCGATTCGGTCATCAGCCGATGAACACTTTAGCCGATTCAGTCTGCAATTGGCGCGCACTCTGTTTCCCAAAAACCCAATTTCCTCCAAATTGGCTTTAGCCTTATCTTCACGTCCGATGCATGATTTACCAAATTTGGTCGTTAAGACATCTATAGAAGACAAAGGAATAGAAATCATTGCATGCTCAAAACCAAAAAGGCCTTAGACCCATTTTCACAAATTTTAAAACCGTAGATCGACTTGACTTTTTAAAACATCCATTTTAAAAAAGGCAAGTTTTTTCAAAACTTATGCAAATGAAAGGGTTTTTAGAGGGCTCTTAGGGTTTTCCAGTTGGCTTGTCCTATAGTCAAAGGCATGGCACCGATACCAACTTGTCACGCCCGTAAATTCAAGCTAGAATTTCTGCAGCTAATTTGTGCATTTAATCCTCGTCCAGGAATCAGATGAGGTACACAAATCGAGAATTATTGATATTACAGAATCCACGTCTTAGAAACAGTACAAAAATGCAACGGAGAAAAGACTAACAAAACTGAAACTCTATTCTTGTGACGGAACTCCAACACACCACACGCAACCTTGACGTAGGACGCAAGCCTAATCCTCATCAAAACTTTCTTGTAAAATCAAACTGTGTTTGATTCTTCATTTGATGATGAACAATTGGCTTATGGGATTATTGTTAGTGATATGCCCTAGAGGCAACATGGAGATGTTGGATATCACGTCAATGTTTATGTATAAATGAATAAAGTGTTATTCAGTTCCATGAAATAGACATCTTGTATTGATCAATAAGTACGTGACTTATTTATGAGACTCGATATGTATGAATCTATTTCTAAACGATCCCGATCATATGTCATATTGTTGGAACAAATATGATTCTAAGATCGGCATGTTTATTGATTGATGATCATGTCTCATAGATCATGGGTATGGAGATACCAAATCAATAAACATGGACATATGTGTTAGAGAACACATTGTTGGATAGACCCACCATGAGACACTACAGAATTAATGTGCCATTAGTTGGTCTCGGGTAGTGTTGGTACAAAGTCCTTAGACCCGAGATCACCATGGATTCCAACATGTGTAGTAGCCTACTTTAGGACTACCAAACGCTATTCCGTAATCGGGTAGTTATAAAGGTAGTTTTCGGGTTTGCTATGAAACATGGAGTGGGATGTGAGTGATCAAGATGGAATTTGCCCCTCCTTTGGAGAGATATCTCGGCCCTCGAGGTAATGGATTATGGAAATGCATGGCCATGCTAAGTTGATTGAGGAGTCAATCAATGACGATAATCCAATACGGTTCGAGTGAATGGTTAAGCTATTGAAGGGATGGCACACATCTTGCCTATAGCTTAACCGGTATCGTGAGGCAAAGGGATTTGTGTACACATTACAGTTCGAGCCGATATTATTCTTGTATACTATGGTGTCAATATGTGCTGCTAGGCGCGCGTTGACGGGTGGCTGAGTTGGACTCGAGCCGACGATCGGCTAAGTTAGACTATGGCCGAAACCGAGTATACCTGAACCTACAGTGGTCGCACGCTTAAGGGGATAGAATAGATATTCGAGTTGGACTCGGATACGGCTCGATCGGATAGGGATCCGATCGGATAGAGTCCTATAGGCTTACGACGTATGGGCGGCCAACTCTATGAGATACGGATGAGATCCGGTTCAAAAATAGAGTCCCGATCGGTCACTAGTCCTAGTCGGCCGACTCTATATAAAGGAGGGAGGGGTGGAGAGCTGCGACACATCAATTGCATCGTGTGCAATGAAGTCGCCGAGATCAATCTCCACGGAAACCCTCCCACTTTCGAGCCAAACCCTAGCCTTGCATCGCGTGCTAGCACACGGGTGTACGGCGTTCGTCCCCGGACGTGTGGATACCGGTAGAGGCGCCGCTACGTTGCGCGCTCTTGATCGGCGATCGGCTGCAATCGGAGCGATCGGGCGTGGTGGAATCGGCTGCGGTCGGGCGCATCGGAGCGAGGCGTGAGAACGCGGCCGGACGACTCGAATTGGCTGATTGGTGAATCGGCCTGTCTCCGGAATCGGCTCACTGTTCCGGATCGGATTGCCCCGATTGGCTATTCCGCTGCACTCTACTCCAATCGGTAACGATCTATCGGCCCTTACTTGCAAGTGTTCCTGGTTTGCGCGGTAGATTTTTTTGTTTTTGGCTAGCGTAGCCTCCGCGTAACCCTTCGTGGTATCGAGCTAATCTTGCTTAGTTCGGGTTTTAGATTGGATCTGGAACAAGTTTAGCGCACGGGTTGATTAGATCAATCGGTTTTACGGGATCTCGTTGAGGAGAGTAGATGGTAATTGCGTTCCTTGATAGTGTATCGGAACGACGTAATGTGATTACGTCGAAGCAATTTCCAAATAACTCGGTTTGAGTTGGGTTCGAGATAGCGTTCCTTGATAGTGTATCGGAACGGTATAATGTGATTATACCGAAGCTATCTCGTAGTCCGACTTTGTTGTTGCCTCGCGCCTACGCAAACCATCTCCCTTGATAGCGTATCGGGACGGCATAATATGATTATGCCGATATGGTTTCCATAAGCGATTTCATAGATTTCTATGATTTCGTGTGGTGCGAGCCGAGCCCCCCCCGCGGGACCGCCGTGTGCGTACCCCTTATAGGTCGTCTCGATGCCGTAGCTCGCGATAAGTAGAAAACGTTTCTACGCCTAACTTGTTTTTGCAGAGAATGCTTTGAGATGGTATGGCCCTATTGTATGTATGAGATGTATGAGATGCATGTGATGCATGTAATATTCTTTCATATGTGCAATCCCTGTAATATTCTTTCATACGTGCAATGCTTGTAATATTCTATCACGACTGCGAGTCGATGTAATCTTCAATTAGAGCTTCTATAGTAGTAGCTTAGTTTGAAGAAATCAAGCATTCGGCACTCGAAAGAACGGTGATGAAGATGGAGATCCTGTACACCGGCATGGAGATGGAGATCACCATGTGAAGGGGGCCATACTATTTCACTATATGCTATTCTTCTTGCTTTCATATGTGATATGTTTGTTTAATAGGATAGCATCCCTCGCAAAATTAAGTAGTAATGATGCCCTTCCAAATGATTGCACCCGTCACCGTTATGCTCGTCAATGGTGGGTCGCCAAAGCGAGTGTCATTCTCTATCATAACACGAGGGGTATATGTCGACATATACATGCGGGAGCATTTGGTTTACTTAACAAGGCTATCAAAAACAGTTTTGGGCCTTGGGGCATAGGTTGGGGCCGGGCATGGAGATGCCACACCAACAACAAGAGTCACATAGAGATGTGATTAGCAAGGTGTTGCTTACGATGTTACTAATTTTCTAGCAGTGATGCCAAAGCTCACTAGAAAATTAATTAACATGTGGATCTTGACCCAATACGTAACCTAGAGGGAAGGTGGAAAATACGTAATGGGAGTCTAATGTTAAATTGTTTAACAATAGACATAGCATAAACATTGTGCTAAACTTTGCTTTTTTCGTTGTAGAATAAATGGCGGCTAATACTACACCCGTACCTTTAATTTGCGATCTATTCTCGAAAAGGAAAAATTAAATGGAACAAACTTTATGGATTGGTATCGCAACTTGAGAATTGTTCTCAAGCAAGAGCGTAAGGAGTACGTTCTTGAAGTACCCTATCCGAGGATTTGCCAACTAATGCCACCGCAACCGCACGGAGGGCTTATGAGAAGCACACTAATGATGCCCTAGATATAAGCTGTCTCATGCTTGCTACAATGTCCCCCGAGCTTCGAAGCAATATGAGAGCAGCGATGCTCACACTATTATTCGGGGACTGCGTGGCATGTTTGAGAACCAAGCTCGGGCCGAGAGGTTCAACACCTCAAAGTCCTTGTTTGCGTGCGAGCTTGTTGAGGGGAATCCCGTTAGTCCGCATGTGATAAAGATGATTGGCTACATTGAGAGTCGGAAAACGGGTTTTCCCCTTAGCCAAGAGTTGGCTACGATGTGATTCTCCGGTCGCTCCCTCCGAGCTTCGAGCCATTCATATTAAATTATCACATGAACAATATGGATAGGACCTTGGCTGAATTGCATGGGATGCTAAAGACAGTGAGGAGAGTATCCGAAAAACGGTCATCATGTGATGATGATGCGAAGGCTAAGCGCAAACCACTGTCAAGAAACTTTGCACCAAGAGGAAGTTAACTCCCGATGAGATCGCGAGTGCCTCTAATGCAAAGAAGGGCAAGAAGGGTCGGCGGCATCGGATGCCGTTTGCTTTCTACTGCAAGGAGACGAGCCCTTGGAAAAGGAACGCAAGAAGTACATGGAGGATCTCAAGAAGAAGCAAAGTACGACTTACGCTTCCGGTATTAATGTTATAGACATTAATCTTGCTACTTCACCTACGACTCTTGGGTATTTGATACCGGATCGGTAGCTCATATTTGCAAATCGTTGCGGGGAATGAGAAGAAGTAGAGGATTGAGAAGGGCGAGGTGAACTGCGCGTCGGCAATGGAGCAAGCGTTGCTACGATTCTTGTCGGCACGACCACTTCATCTACCTTCGAGGATTAGTTTTGGAATTAAATAATTGTTATTGTGTTCCAACACTATGTCAAAACGTTATTTCCGCTTCATGTTTGCAAGCGGAAGGATATGATTTTAGATCAATGGACAATGGTTGTTCAATATATCTTAGAGATATGTTCTATTTTCATGCTCCATTGGTGAATGGATTATACGTTTTGAATCTTGAAGCGTCTCCCATCTATAACATTAATACGAAAAGGCAACTCTCTAATGATATAAACCCCACGTTTATTTGGCATTGTCGCTTAGGCCATATAAATAAGAAACGCATGGAGAAGCTCCATAAGGATGGATTGCTTCACTCTTTTGATTTTGAATCATTTGAGACATGTGAGTCTTGTTTACTTGGTAAGATGACAAAGGCACCTTTCACGGGACATAGTGAGAGAGCAAGTGACTTATTGGCACTCGTACATCGATGTATGTGGACCAATGAGCTCAACGGCCGAGGTGGTTATCAATACTTCATTACCTTTCGATGACTTTAGTAGATATGGTTATATCTACTTAATGAGGCATAAGTCCGAATCCTTTGAAAAGTTCAAAGAATTCCGAATGAAGTACGAGAATCATTTAGGGAAAACAATCAAGTTTCTACGATCGGATCGTGGAGGGGAATACTTGAGCCAAGAGTTTGGTAATCATCGAAAGATTGTGGAATTGTTCCACGTTGACTCCGCCAGAACTCCGCAATGGAGCGGAGTGTCCGAACGGAGAAATCGCACCTTGTTGGACATGGTGCGGTCGATGATGAGCCAAAGTGATCTTCCGTTATCTTTACGGGGATATGCTCTTGAACAATTGCGCTCACACTAAATAGAGTTCCATCTAAGTCGGTTGAAAAGACACCATATGAGATATGGACGGGCAACCCCTAGTTTGTCTTTTCTCAAAATATGGGGATGCGAAGCTTATGTAAAACGTTTTCTGATCGACAAGCTCACACCCAAATCGACAAGTGCTTCTTTGTGGGATATCCTAAGGAAACTAAGGGATATTACTTTTATAATCGGGAACAAGGCAAAGTGTTTGTCGCCCGACACGGTGTCTTCTTGGAGAAAGAGTTTCTTTCAAGAAGGGTTAGTGGGAGCAGGGTGCATCTTGAAGAAGTTCAAGAAACACCGAGAAAATGTTTCAACCACGAGAACCACAACGGGAGGAGCAAAGTGTTGCGCCACCGGTTGTAGATACACCGGCCCACGGAGGTCGAAAGATCACGTCGTGCACTGAGTACAGTGCGGAACAACGTGATATATTGTTGTTGGACAACGATGAACCTAAGACCTATGAGGAAGCGATGGTGGGACCCGATTCCAACAAGTGGCTTGGAGCCATGAAATCCGAAATAGAATCCATGTACGACAATCAAGTTTGGAACTTGGTTGATCCACTGATGGTGTCAAAACCATTGAGTGTAAATGGGTTTTTAAGAAAAGGCCGATATGGATGGAAATGTTCACATCTATAAGGCGCGATTGGTGCGAAAGGTTTTAAACAGATTCAAGGAGTTGATTATGATGAAACCTTCTCGCCGTCGCAATGCTTAAATCTATTCGGATTATCCTAGCGATTGCTGCATATTTCGATTATGAGATATGGCGAGATGGATGTCAAAACGGCTTTCCTAAATGGAAACCTAGCGAGGATGTATACATGATACAACCTCGGGGTTTTGTCGATCCAGAATCGCTGGAAAGATATGCAAGCTACGAAATCCATTTATGGATTGAAGCAAGCATCTCGGAGTTGGAATATTCGTTTTGATGAAGTAATCAAAGGGTTTGGTTTCATCAAAAATGAAGAAGAGGCCTGTGTTTACAAAAAGGTCAGTGGGAGCGCAATTGTATTTCTAATCTTATATGTGGATGACATATTGCGATTGGAAATGATATCCCATGCTTGAATCCGTCATGTCTTCATTGAAAAATAGTTTTCCATGAAAGACTTAGGGGAGAGCAGACATATATATTGGGCATTCGGATCTATAGAGATAGATCCAAGAGGCTAATTGGATTAAGCCAAAGTACATACATTGACAAGGTGTTGAAAAGGTTCAACATGCATGATTCCAAGAAAGGTTTCTTGCCCATGTCACATGGCATTAATCTTAGCAAGAATCGGTGTCCTCGGACACATGATGAGCGGAATAAGATGGGTATGGTTCCATATGCTTCGGCAATTGGATCCATCATGTATGCCATGCTTTGTACACGCCCGATGTCTCAATGCGCTTTGAGTGCTACGAGCGAGATAGTCGAGATCCGGAGAAGGTCAGCTGGATAGTAAAGAATATCCTTAAGTACTTGAGAAGAACTAAGGATATGTTCCTAGTCTATGGAGGTGAAGAAGAGCTCGTTGTAAGTGGTTACACCGTGCTAGCTTCCAAGCGGACAAGGATGATTATAGATCGCAATGCGGGTTCGTGTTCGCACGAACGGAGGCGCGATCAGTGGAAGAGTTCCAAGCGGGATCGTTGCTGATTCTACAACGGAGGCGAGTACATTCTTTGCGAAAGCTGCAAAGGAGGCTGTTTGGATCAAGAAATTCGTTTCGAGCTTGGTGTGATGACTAGTACAAGCTGGTCCAATGTCTCTCTATTGTGATAATAGGGAGCCATTGCGCAAGCCAAGGAGCCGAGGTCACATCGAAGTCAAACACATACTTCGGCGATATCATCTCATCCGCGAGATAGTGGACGAGGTGATGTCAAGATATGCAAAGTGCACACGGATCTCAACATAGTCGATCCGCGACAAAACCTCTCCCTCGGCCGAAGCATGAGGCGCACACAAACAATGGATATTAGATACTTACATGATTGACTCTAGTGCAAGTGGGAGATTGTTAGTGATATGCCCTAGAGGCAACATGGAGATGTTGGATATCACGTCAATGTTTATGTATAAATGAATAAAGTGTTATTCGGTTCCATGAAATAGACATCTTGTATTGATCAATAAGTACGTGACTTATTTATGAGACTCTATGTATGAATCTATTTCTAAACGATCCACGATCATATGTCATATTGTTGGAACAAATAGGATTCTAAGATCGGCATGTTTATTGATTGATGATCATGTCTCATAGATCATGGGTATGGAGATACCAAATCAATAAACATGGACATATGTGTTGGAGAACACATTGTTGGATAGACCCACCATGAGACACTACGACGGGAATTAATGTGCCATTAGTTGGTCTCGGAGTAGTGTTGGTACAAAGTCCTTAGACACTGAGATCACCATGGATTCCAACATGTGTAGTAGCCTACTTTGGGACTACCAAACGCTATTAAAATGGGGTAGTTATAAAGGTAGTTTTCGGGTTTGCTATGAAACATGGAGTGGGATGTGAGTGATCAAGATGGAATTTGCCCCTCCTTTGGAGAGATATCTACAGGCCCCTCAAGGTAATGGATTATGGAAATGCATGGCCATGCTAAGTTGATTGAGGAGTCAATCAGCGGACGGATAATCCAATACGGTTCGGAGTGAATGGTTAAGCTATTGAAGGGATGGCACACATCTTGCCTATAGCTTAGCGGTATCGTGAGGCAAAGGGATTTGTGTACACATTACGGGTTGAGCCGATATTATTCTTGTATACTATGGTGTCAATATGTCTTTGCTAGGTGCGCTATTGCGGGTCGGCTGAATTAGACTCGAGCCGACGATCGGCTAAGTTAGACTATGGCGAAACCGAGTATACCGAACCTACGGGGTCGCACGCTTAAGGGGATAGAATAGATATTCGAGTTGGACTCGGATACGGCTCGATCGGATAGGGATCCGATCGGATAGAGTCTATGGGCTTACGACATATGGGCGGCCAACTCTATGAGATACGGATGAGATCCGATTCAAAATAGAGTCCTAATCGGCCACTAGTCCCGGTCGGCCAACTCTATATAAAGGAGGGAGGGGTGGAGAGGCTGCTACATGTCAATTGCACCGCGTGAAAGAAGTCGCCGAGATCAATCTCACGGAAACCCTCCCCCCTTTCGAGCCAAACCCTAGCCTTGCATCGCGTGCTAGCACAGGTGTACGGCGTTGTCCGGACGTGTGGATCTGGTAGAGGCGCTGCTATGTTGCGCACTCTTGATCGGCCGAATCGGCTGCGGTCGGGCGCATCGGAGCGAGGCGTGAGAATGCGGCGGGGGCTTGTCTCGGGAATCGGCTGCTTATTCGGATCGGATTGCCACGATTGGCTATTCCATTGCACTCTACCCAATCGGTAACGATCTATCGGCCCTTACTTGCAAGTGTTCTGGTTTTGCGCGGTAGAAATTTTGTTTTTCGGCTAGCGTAGCTTCGCGTAACCCTTCATGCCGCCCTTCGGGCTCGTCGTCTAGAGGCGGCGGCCACGGTATGCGAACCACGCGGTCGATGACTTGAGGAAGCGAGGTCGGCGGCCAGCGACGGCGGGCCGTGCCGACTAGCTTCGCCACGTCGTCAAACCAACGCTTAGCGTTGGATCCCTCGCCTAGTGTTACCGGGGGATGGCGCAAGAGCGGTTCCGCCGCCTGGAGGGCGCCTTCAGGCGTGCCAAACTCCAGCCGGCGATGGACGTCGCTCCGGCGTGGCTCGCCGGTACGTCCGCTCGGGCATAGCCCGGATCCAGCGGGTACGTTGGCGACCCTGAGGGGCACATGGCCTCCTCCGTCCACAACCGCTGTCTTAGCGGGGGGCAGAGAAGGTGGCACGGCCCCGGCCGCCGCTGTAGCCACCGGAGCGGGTGAGGGGGACAAAGGTCCTCCCTCCTTCGAGCGGAGATGTCGGAAGTTGGGGCTGTGTCCGCCTGTATCAACCTCCTCGACCGCCTTGTTGGCCAAGTCACACTCGCGGGTAGCGACTGAGCCTGACGCGGTCCGTAGGGCGTGGCCATGGACCATGGCGAGGACGGAGGCAGGCGGTTTTGGCGGGAGATGGAAGCAGTATGGGAGTTTAAACCCAAATATAGTGTGCTTCCCCTACCTGGCGTGCCAGCTGTCGATGTCGGTGATCGACACGCGGGAATCCGAGGGACCCTCTTTTTGGTTCGGCACAGGGGAGCGGTGAATCGAGGCTCAAACTCGTGGGGAGATAGAGGGAAGGTAGCAAGATGGAAGAAAACCGCAATCATGGGTGACACAGAAGAATTATACAGGTTCGGGCCGTCAGAGAGACGTAATACCCTACTCTTGTTCTTGCACTATGCGAAGGATGAATTACAAGTCTTGGGTGGTTGCTCTTCCTGGGGAGGCTGGGCTGATAGCTAAGGTGGTGTGCTTGGAATCCCAGTGAAGAATTTGAGCGACCAACTTTATAGAGCCTCGGAACCAATTTTTCAGCTTTTTGTTCTATGATGGACTTGGGCCTCCTTTTAAGTGCAAGGGGACACCACGGTAGTCCTAGCCTTCTCTACTCCTCTCCACGTGATGGAGCGGTTCTTTCCTTGTCTTGTCGGGAAGCTACCCCCATTCTTGTTCTGTTGCCGCGTCACGGAGTTGGTGGAAAAATAGGCGCCGTGGCCGCCATGCTGGCGGCGTGAGGATGGGTTAACCTACCTACTCCAGTGGGGCTTACCGACCGGTGGCCCTCCGCTGGAGAGAGTCGGCGCGACACCCCCGGCACCGTGTTCTCTCTCCCACGCGGCGCCGGGCGCATTTAATGCGACTAGACAGGGCGTGGAGGGAGGCGTGCGTGGAATGACAGGCGCGGCCATACTGCGGTCGCTGTCAAAGTTTTTATACCCTCTCCCCCTCGAGACAGGCAAAAAGGGTGATGATAAGCGGCTGACAGACGTGCCTCACATCGCAATAAATGCGACGGGGCAGGCGTCTGGCCTCTCTCTAGGCATGGTTGGCAGTTGGCGGTTGAACTCGCCTCTCTCCCGGAGAGGTGCGGGGTGATGGACGGGGGGTCCGGGTGATCTCGGCCCTGCCATCTGGGAGAGCGGAGGCCTCTGGACAGCCCCCGAGCCAGGTCCCTTTGGGGACGGCCACGTGGCCGCCCGTGGCCCGGACCCGCCTGAGCCGTCCAGGACATGCCTTTGGGGCGCCACAGTAGCGAAGGCGCCTTCCTTCTTCGGACATCGCGTTTCCGATATACCCCGGACCCATATCACCGACAATAACATAGACAATTATTGATTTTAAGTCGGCTTGGTGTTATCAATCAAGACAAAAAAATAATGAGGGTCGACCCAACCTAAATTTTTTAGCCGGGACTAAAAATGTTTTTTCTCGGTTAGTAACCCAAACCGGGACTAAAAAAATCATAAAGTCTCATTGCACTTTTTAACCGGGACTAAAAATATTTTTCAGACTCGGTTTCTATTAAAACCGAAGATATTGTGGATTTTGGCAGATGGATTAAACATCATCTCTCTAGTAATATACGTGACATATGAAACCTCAAAAAAACTCTCTGGCTTAGCCTTGATCTCCAATGCCATAGCTAGGCCTAGATACCTATGGATTGTTTGGGTTGGGAAATGAGATGGTCAATTAACCGCTTGATTCTAAATAGCTTAGTTGGTTCGACAAACTAAATTAGTTTGTCCATGGTTATCTCTTCACTTAAAGGAAACGCTAACAAGGAGATGAGAAAGGGAGTTATACCACAAGTTTGAGGAATGCCTTCACGATGGATCATATACTGAATTCTAAAGTGTTTACCGGATCGACTACTCCATCATTTATTTATTATTAGTATGCTTTCTAAATTATTAACCGGTATATATATATGTAATTTAAATAAATTTATTTTTTAGTTTATAATATTTAATAATCATAGTTATAATTATGTATTAATGATCTATACAGATAAGCTCAACCGCGATCTACATCGATCCGACTTAGGACGTGTTTTCCAGCTTCTTCTGATTAGATTTTAACGGGCATGCTTTTTAAATCGTTACACAGTATAATTTTTAAAAAACTTTTTATATAAAAGTTTATTTAAAAATTCAAATGAATTTATTTTTAAGTTTATAATACTTAATATTTAATTAATGATACACTAATTAAATGTTTTCTGATTTATAAGACAACCAGCTAATTGGCTACTATGCCTGCGCGTTCTCAAGCCAAACGGCCCCTTGCTTCTTCGTTAAACCATTTTTTGCTCGTGTAGTTTGAGTCGAAGAGCCAATCGCTAGGCTCGGTAGTCAGCCACTTCCCCAATGGCCAGTGTAGCATGAAACTTTCCTATAGGACAATTTCAAAGGTTGAACTTGGTGCAAACTCCTAAATCATCCATGTTAGCAAGAGACAATATATAAAAGTAGCCCATACAACAATACTAACTATAACTAGTACGTATCAATTGTAGTTATGTTCTTATTCTCATCGTTACTTCCTCCCCTCTTCCTTCTTTTTTTTTTTTTGCCATGAGTGTAAATAGCGCAACAGTATACTGTTGTCTAACCTGACCCTCAAAGACTAGCTCTTCTCTTCCAGCAACGTGGTGAGCTCCCCATGGGATGACACACCTCTCCATCGATCTTGTAACCGATGGCCTCGAGTTGCCCTTGCGACATATAGGCAGAGACGGATCCAGCATGATGATGGGGGACTCATCTCCCTCTTCTTCCTGATAGGAGAGAGGGAAGGGGGAAGAAGAGAATATCAACAAGATTAGGTGGATGGAGGAGGAACACTGCTAGGAAACACCTAATAGTCCCAGTTTGTAACCTCTTTAATATTGAGTTGCAAACCGGGACTAAGGCAACTTAGACAAAAAATCTATTTTTAATCCCAGGTTTATAACAATACTAGGGACTAAAGATGAAAATGTCACGTGGCATATATCTTTAGTCCCGGGACTATAGTTTTTCATTGTTCTTTTGTTGCTCGCATATTATTTTTTCCAACACCACAAATCAAATACATTTAAAAATTTAAATCACGAGATCAAATACAACATCATAGATCACATATCAAAATCACAGTTCATCAATACAACATCACATATCACATATCATAATCACAAATCATCAAATACAACATCATAGATCATAAAAAGACATCTAAAAAAAAATCCTCGATGGCTTGGTGAGCGCGCGTCGCCACATTGCCCGCGTATAGCACTACTTGCTTGTCGTCATTTACACCCAAAGCGGCACCTAGGAATCAAAATAGGAAAAATTGCCAATATTTGAAAATTTGCGGTTTCTTCGGAGAGGCCGATCGGCCGCCGTGTATAGGCCGGTCGAGGCCAGGCGTGGGGCCGATCGGATCGAAGGCATATGGCCGGTCGGCCGGCGAGTCGAAACCTAGACGACTTCGTCGGTATTCGGGTTTCCTTTCTACATACGATGTATCTTAGGTTTCCAAACATGTTTTCCGAATTGGACATGGAGAAAGTGCATGGAGGGGCAAGGCCAACCCCACATATAAGGGCCAAGGCCAGTTCAATTGTAAGGTCGAAAAACACACAACATACAATCAATCTATTTGAATCGTTTTCTTTATTTTCAGCCCTATTTTCTACTTTGCCCTAGTTTAGTCCATCTTTGTCGGTTTGCAGAAAACCGTCCGCCGCCATTGCGAGAGTGCGACACTTCTTTGTAAGTTTGTCTTGAAAACTTTCCGTTTGCTCACGAGGCGAGTAGTTATCAATCTATCCATCTAAATCGGTTACGCTAGCCGATTTGATCTATAAAACCTACTTTGTTCTAGTTCTTGCTAGATTGAAGTGTTTGGCGACTCTGTACCAAGAACCACCACAAGGCTTTAGGTGATTCGATCGTGTTCGTGCCTTTTGCCAAAAAAGGTGCCAACACGATTTTTGGCGACTCCGCTGGGGAAGACACGACGCCAACTCGGATTCGACGCCACCATGTCCAAGCAAGCGGCGCAAGACGTGGAGCCATCCAACGTTGTCCACATCTCGTTGGACGACTTGGATGGGGAGGCTCGCCAAATAATGGAGGAGCGCATTCGAGCGATCACTCGGGAGGTGCTAGATCAATCTTGCACCAAAACACGACAAGGCGTCATCACCAAGCACGGGAGCCCGCTCAAGGTAACTCGCGGCGAGTGGCGCGATCACATCTCTATGCCTATTCAAAAACTTGTTGCTAGTACGGTGGATGAGTCTGTTACCGCCGCCGTGAACAATAAGATTGAATCCGCTATGGAGGCTTGTTTTAATAGGTTGTTCAAAGCGCACATGAGCGGTAAATCCGGTCCTCCCGCGACCGATTCACCGCCTACCTCGATTGCGGGGAGGAGGCCAGCCCCACGTGAACCACATATTCGGTAGGACCGATGGGGCAATTGCCCAAGGCCCGGCGAAATAGTTCTGCCGCCTCTGCAGCCGGTCCCGGCCGGCCCTACGGCCGGTCCGCCGACCCATCATATCTCGGTCGACCGGCCCGGACGGCGGTCTGGCACCTAATACTGGCGGTACGATCGGCCCTATGGCGAGTCGGCCAGGGTCTCTGCGCCGTCGACCAGTTCACCTTACATCGGTCGGACCGGTCGGGCAGATCCGCACCCATACTACACCGGTCGGCCGGCGGCTATCTGGCCGGTCGGCCGCGCCTTTCTGGCTGAGTCAGACCGGGCCCATGGCCGGTCGGATCGGGCCCATGGCCGTCGAGCCAGGCGCTCGGGTGCCAATACGGGAGATAGATCCTATCACGGGCAACTCGGTTCTATACCACGTTCCCGCACACAACTCCACTGTAGCTCTTGTCCATGCACCAATTTCCCCGCATGTCCCCAATCAATACAATGATCCTAATAGGGGATATCCGCGCGACACGAGAGATGGCCAATATGACAATATTGCGCCGCAACGGCCACCTTTTAGGTCGCCGGTCGTGCGCGACTCGCCTAGGCACTGAAAATATGGAGGAACAAATCCGGAATATCATTAGAGAAGTCATTTGGAATTGAGCCCGGGAATCATGCTAAGGTTTACCAAAAGCCGTATCGACTACTTCAATAATATCCCATATTCTCGTGGTTATAGAGTCTGAATTCACCAAATTCGGTGGAGATGATAATAGGACCACATGGGAGCATATCGGCCAATTCTTAGCGCAATGTGGGGAGGCCGGCACTTGAGATGCTTTTAAATTGCGCTTATTTTCTTTATCTTTGTCTGTACTATTTTTACTTGGTTTACATCTTTACCGGCTAACTCTATTCATACTTGGGCTCGGTTAGAACAGAAGTTTCATGATTACTTTTATGCGGCGAGGCGAGCTTGGACTACGTGACTTGACATTGGTTAGGCGAAATATAACGAGTCATTGCTGATTATATTAAAAGATTTAGGGATGCTAGAAACCGGTGTTTTAGCTTGAGCATAACCGAGAGATTTGGCCGACCTCGCCTTTAATGGATTGCTTGCTCCCATTAAAGAAAGGTTAGATAGCCAACAATTTCGGATGTTAGCCAAGTGATGCGAAGGCTACGCTCGGGAAAGCCGAGTCGGAGATGCTAAAAAGTTTGTTAGGCCCGCGATAAGAAACCTCATGTTAGCATGATCGGCTTGTCCTACTAGTGATTCGAGTCGATGAAGGCGATCATGACATGTATGTCGGCTGAGTGGTCTTGGACAAACAAGAACAAACCCTTCGTTTGTTCTAGCTTGGCCTTGAAACTCCTCGCAAGGATCGGTAAGCGAGATCAAATACAGCTTTGATGTGGCCAAATGTGATAGGATTTTTGACTATCTTTTGCGGGAAAAACGAGATCAAATTACCTAAAGGCCACATCATACCCTCATTAGAAGAATTAAAGCGCCGTTCTTATTGTAAATGGCACGATTCTTACTCGCATTCTACTAATGAGTGTAACGTTTTTCGTCGGCGGTTCAATCGGCCATAGAGGAAGGACGATTGAAATTCACCGAGGCCGAAGATGAAGCTTGACGGCGATCCTTTCCCTGTGAACACCATCAATCTCGATGGTAAGAAGGTGTTGATTCGGCGGAGCAAGCCGAATCGGCTAAGGGAAAGGAGGTTGTCATTGGGAGCCTAGGCCCAAGATGCTTGTGCCAAAGAGCCCGAGAGATTGGGACATGGAAAGAGAATAAATCCAAGACATCTACATCAAGGAAGCCCCCTGAAGCCCAAGGTGACCTTCGACATGCTCTTTGACAAGTACAAGAAGAAGAGTGCCGAGAAGGAGCGTGCTAAAGGAAAGAGACCAAGATCGCCCCTAAGGAGCGATTTGGTCCTTCGTCAAGGGTTTTGGAGCCGATGTTTCCCCATTGCCCTCAAGTCATGCCATGGGGCCGTGCCGATCACCGCCTCCGGGTTATCCAGTTCCCTTACTTTATGCCTTGGGGGCACCCCGCCTATGTACAACATGCCTTCAATGCGGGATCACCAAGGATGGAAAAGGGAGAGGAGATCGCCGCGAGGGCATGCGTCTACTGCTAGTGGAAGCCGGTCCCCACAAAGGACCGGTTTGGCCCGGCGAAAAGGGCACACAAGTGTGCCAAGCTGAAGAGAGGGCTTGGGCGATCACTATCAAGATAGGATCGTATGATGTGCGATACCATCGGCAAGGAGGCTAAGTTGATATTTGGCCCCGAACCGAAGCTGCGAAGGATGCGCGCGCGAGAGAAACGATCGAGCCGGACGTGCTTGGCGGTGGCATTGCCAGCTCGATAGCCGATCGGCCGAGCCTTTTGGTCGGTCGACCGCGTTACGCAGCGGTCGGACCGCGCATCTGGCAGTCGACCCGCTGTGCTTGTGGGCGGTAGGCCGCGTCGTCGTGCCCGATCGACACTCGTTCGGTCGGCCAGGAGACAGTCGTGATCGGCCAGAAGATACAACACCGGTCGGCCAAGCCACGGGGCGGTCGCCGGCCTTCTGTAAGAAGAGTGCTAGGGTAATCCCTCTTTGAGTAAAGGCAAGCGGGGATATTATTTGCCTCTGGAGCAGGCCGAATCCTAGGTGGATGCACGAGAATTTGATGGCTACCCGGAAGAGAAGGTTGCGGCGTCTTCACGCTTGAGTTAAGGGAGAAGGAAGCCGAAGAGAGAAGAGACGAGGGAGTTTGATGAGTTGCGACCACCGCTGCGAAGGAGTGGAAGCGTAAATCATCTATTGCGAGAAGCGGTAGTTGTTCAAAAGGATGAACAATCATTTGTGGAGGCATCGTCGGCGAGAACATGGAGATCAACATGGTTTGCATGTTACCCATGGAGTTTTGCGCCATGGACAAGGCCGAGTCGCTCAAATGTCACTAGGTCCAAAGGATGCGGTCTTCGAGAAGCCCGATGAGTCCAACCGTCACATGAAGCCTCTTTATGCGAAGGGCCACATTGATGGGAAGCCGGTCTCGAGGATGCTAGTGGACGGAGCGTGGCGGTGAACGATGCCTTACTCTCTCTTCAAGAAGTTGGGTCGCGAAGAGGCGGAGCTGAAGAAGACCAACATGCTTCTCAACGGCTTCAACGGCGAGTCAACGGAGGCGAAGGGGATCTTGTCGTGGAGCTTACGGTGAGGAACAAGACGTTGCCTACCGCCTTCTTCATCGTCGATGTACAAGGTAACTATAGTGTTATCTTGGGGCGATGTTGGATTCATGCCAACGTTGCGTCCCATCTACTTTACATCGGTGCCTAGTACAATGGGATGGTGATGAGGTTGAGGTAGTTCGAGGCGGATACATGGTGAGGTTACCATGGCCGATGTTTACGTGGGATGGAAACATGGAGATATCTTTGTGCTTATCGGGGCTAGATCTTTCTAGTTTTGATTTTATTAGTGTTTCCAAAGAAGGCTTTGTACCCAATTACGTAAAGCCGGCTAGTTTAGCTCGGCTTGGTGACATTACTTTGTATGATGAATAAAGCGACCAATTTGGAATGGTTACAAAAGAGGGTCCAAGAATATCGGTCAACAAAGAATGGTATTGGAGAAACTATAGAGGATTTTGACGAGGTAGAGAAGCTCGGTCAAGGGTTCACATCCGACCCATTAGAAGAAATAGACATAGGAGATAGGAGCGTACCAAGACCGACCTTCATAAATAAAAACATGAGAGCCGATCTTAGGGTTAAGATGATCGAGCTACTTAGAAGAATATAGTGATTGCTTTGCATGAGAATACCATGAAATGCTGGACTTAGCCGTGATCTTGTTGAGCATCGGCTTCCAATAAAGTCGGGATTTAGGCCTTATAAACAACCTCCTCGTCGGTTTAACCCACTTATATATGATCGTGTCAAAGAAGAGATAGACCGATTATTGAGAGCGGGGTTTATTAGGCCGTGTCGGTATGCGTAATGGGTGTCTAATATAGTGCTAGGTAGAGAAGAAGGGGAGCAGCAAAATTAAGGTTTGCATAGATTTTAGAGACTTAAATAAAGCCACTCCTAAAGATGAGTATCTTATGCCTATAAGCCGACATGCTAATAAATGATGCCTCGGGTCATAGAGTGATTAGTTTTTAGATGGCAATGTCGGCTACAACCAAATCTTTATGGTAGAGTAGGATATGTATAAGACAGCCTTTAGGTGTCCGAGGATTTGTAGGGCCGTTTGAGTGGGTAGTCATGACATTCGGGCTAAAGAATGCCGGCGCCACATATCAAAGAGCGATGAACCTAATTTTCATGATTTGTTAGGTTTTATCCTAGAAATCTACATTGATGATATTGTGGTCAAATCGGATGATATGGATGGACATATGGCCGATTTGAGGTTAGCCTTTGAGAGGATGCGTCGGTATGGTTTGAAGATGAACACACTCAAGTGAGCCTTTGGTGTATTGGCGGGAAAATTCTTAGGATTCATGGTGCATGAGAGAGGAATTGAAATTGATCCTAAGAAGGTTGAGAAGATTCAAGACTTTAAAGCGCCGGCATGCAAGAGGGAAGTTCAGAGGTTGCTAGGTAAAGTGAACTATTTGAGAAGATTTATATCTAACCTAGCAGGTAGAATTGATGCTTTTGTTCCTATTCTATGCTTGAAGAAAGAAGCCGATTTTACTTGGGGGCAGCACAACGGAGACGTTTGAAGGTTTGAAGAAATATTTATCTACTCCACCAGTGGTGCTGAGCTCCTAAAGCTGGAATTCCGTTTGTTTGTATATTCTTCTTGAAGACAAAGTTATTGGAGCCGTTTTGACACAAGAGGAAGACGGCAAGGAGTACATAATTACTTATTTAAGTCGCCGTCTTCTAGATGCCGAAACAAGGTATGTATTTGTAGAAAGGCTTTGTCTTTGCTTGTACTATGCTTGTACCAAGTTGCGTCATTACTTGTTATCTAGTACATGCATAGTTGCTTGTCGGACCGATGTCATTAAGCACATGTTGCAAAGGCCAATTCTAAGTGGTAGAATTGGCAAATGGCGTATACATTAATTGAATATGATTTGGCCTATGAATCATTGAAATCTATGAAGGGCAGTTGTAGCGGACTTTATAGTAGATCATCATATAGACGTTGATTGTGGAGATGAAGTCCGTTTAGTTAACGTTGCACCTTGGAAAATTTATTTTGATGGCTCTTTGTGTAAGGAGGGTCAAGGCATAGGTGTAGTTTTAATTTCGCCCAATGGTCAATTCTTTGAAGCATCGGTTCGTTTAGAATATTATTGTACAAATAATCAAGCCGAATACAATGCTTTGTTATTCGGTTTACAAGTGATGGAGATCGTTGGAGCTACACATGTAGAAGCATTCGGTGATTCGGAATTGGTGGTGCAACGGGTTGCGGGATCTACAAATGCTTCGACGTATCATTGAACGGTATTTAGATCAATGCCTAGATATTATTGCCGGTTTCGATGAATTTACTATTAAGCATATTGCTAGGAATGAAAATTCTAGGGCAAATGGCTTAGCTCAACAAGCATCTGGTTATAGCATCAAAAGAGGTTTATTTTTCATATTAGATCAACCGGTGCTTGATTATAATTTTTGGGTGAAATTGGCAAAGAGGCGGACTATAGGCGGTCGGCCAGGAGCCTTGTCGCCGGTCGGCCGTGGATGGAATCCGGTCGACCGGCGTTACTGTGGCCGGTCGACCGCGGGTGGTTGCCGGTCGGCCGGAGTTGCTTGGTGGTCGAGGCTGACTTCTACGAAGGTCTTGGGGGCACAATCTTTTCAATAGGGCCGAATTAAGTGGAAATTCGAACATGTGTGCCACAGAAGCTTGATAAATGATTGGCGAATTCCTTTGATTAGCTATTTGAAGGATCCTAGTCTTAGGGTTGATCGGAAAATTCGGCGGCAAGCGTATAAGTATACTTTGCTTGATGACAAGCTGTATCGCCGAAATATAGATGGTGTACTATTAAAATGTTTAGATATCGATCAATCTAAGGTTGCTATGGGTGAAGTTCAAGAAGGAATTTGCGGGACTCATCAATCGGCCCATAAGATGGCCGTTTGCTCGAAGAGCGGGGTTCTATTGGCCGAGGATGATTGATGATTGCTTCAAGTATTATAAGGGATGTGAAGCTTGTCAACGGTTCGGCAATGTTCAATTGGCGCTGATTTTGAATCCTATAATTAAACCATGGCCATTCCGAGGATGAGCTTTAGATTTTGTTGGTCGATTTATCCTCCATCTTCAAAGGGGCATCGGTTCGTGCTAGTTGCGACGTATTACTTTACCAAGTGGGCGAAGCCGTGCCACTTAGGAATATGACGCATAAGGAGGTAATTGATTTTATTAGAAGCATATTATTCATAGATTTATTCTCCATCTTCAAAGGGGCATCGGTTCGTGCTAGTTGCGACATATTACTTCACTAAGTGGGCCGAAGCCGTGCCACTCGGGAATATGACGCACAAGGAGGTAATTGATTTTATTCGAAGCATATTATTCATAGATTCGGCATTCCTCAAACATTAACTACGAGATCAAAGAGCTTCTTTTATGTCTAAAGAGGTGAAAAATGTTGCCGAATCTTATGAAATTAAGTTGTTGAGTTCGTCTCCTTACTACGCTCGGGCTAATGGACAAGCCGAGTCTAGTAATAAGACGTTGTTGAAGCTAATCAAGAAGAAGGTCGAAGAACATCAGAAGGTGGCATGAGGTGCTTTTGAAGCTTTATGGGCGCATAGAACATCCAAGCATGGTGCTACCAAGGTGACCCCTTTTGAGCTTGTTTATGGACAAGAAGCCGTTTTTAGGTTGAAGTAAATCTTGGTTCTCTTTGATATATAAAGCAAGACGATTTGTCAGCCGAAGATTACAAGTCCTTGATGGGTGATAATCTTGATGAAGTGGTCGACAAATGTTTGAAGGCTTTGGAAGAGATAGAAAAAGAAAAGAAGAGGGTGGCTAAAGCATATAACAAAAGGGTGAAGGCAAAAACGTTCCAAGTAGGAGATCTAGTATGGAAGACTATTTTGCCTTTGGGTTCTCGATCTAAAGAATTCGGTAAGTGGTCGTCGAGTTGGGAGGGACCTTATCGGATATATGGAATAATTCGAGGCAATGCGTATTTCTTAGATACACTTCAAGGAGAACGGTTTCAGCGGGCTATCAAAACGGTAAATATCTGAAGAAATACTTTCCAAGTATTTGGCAAGATGCTTAGGGAGTTGTGTGGCCGATAATTGAGTTATCGTCCCAAGTTAAAACATGTCTTATGCTTTTAGATTCACGATGTTCATCATAAAAGGCGGGGGCATGTGTTTACACCCAAAATTGGCACCTAGGAATCAAAATAGGAAAAATTGCCAATATTTGGAAATTTACCGGTTTCTTCGGAGAGGCCGGTCGACCGCCGTGTATAGGCCGGTCGAGGCCAGAAGGCATATGGCGGTCGGCCGGCGAGTCGAAATCTAGACGACTTCGTCGTATTCGGGTTTCCTTTCTCCATACGATGTATCTCGGGTTTCCAAACATGTTTATCCCGAATTGGACGTGGAGAAAGTGCGTGGAGAGCAAGGCCAACCCCTATATAAGGGCCAAGGCCGGTTCAATTGTAAGGTCGAAAAACACACAACATACAATCAATCTATTTGAATCGTTTTCTTTATTTTTAGCCCTATTTTCTACTTTTCCCTAGTTTAGTCCATCTTTGTCGGTTTGCGCCAAAAACCATTCGCCGCCAACTTTGCGAGAGTGCGACACTTCTTTGTAAGTTTGTCTTGAAAACTTTCCGTTTGCTCACGAGACGAGTAGTTATCAATCTATCCATCTAAATCGGTTCCGCTAGCCGATTTGATCTATAAAACCCACTTTGTTCTAGTTCTTGCTAGATTGAAGTGGTTGGCGACTCTGTACCAAGAACCACCGTAAGGCTTTAGGTGATTCGATCGTGTTCGTGCCTTTTGCCAAAAAAGGTGCCAACAGTCGCCCCCTGCGGAGGAGGGGGAGCAGAGGAGAGGGGGAGGAGAAAGGCGAAGCGGCATGGGGAGGAGAGCGCTCGCTGACCCGTGTCGCTACCGCGGCCCGCTGCCCGCTGTCGTGGCCCGCCGCTATGCGCCGACGAAGAGGGGAAGGAGGAGGGGGTGGATGAGGCATGCGAGAAGTGGGGAGGAGGAGGGCGAAGCGGCCGCCCGCCACCAACTGTCGTGCACCGCCGCTAGCTGCTCAATGCCGCCACCCGTCGATCTGTGGATGGAGGAGGTGGGGGAATGGAGGATAAGACCGAGCGCGCGACGCAACCAAGGAGATAAATAACGAGCATGCGGAGATCAAGGCGACAATTTCTTCGTTTTCGGATGGTATAAAAAATCGGGACTAGTATTGATATTTAGTCTCGGTTGATAACATCAACCGGGACTAAAAATAATGGGGTCTGATATATCCTGCAGATTTTTTGAACCGAAACTAAAAATAAACTTTTAACCAGGACTAAAGATTATAAAGTCCTGTTGCCTTTTTTAACCGAGACTAAAAACGTTTTTTAGTCTCGGTTTCTATTGGAACCGAGACTATTTGTGGATTCTGGTAGATAGATCAAAGACCCATTCTCCAGCAGTGGAAGGAGACAAGTCCCCCTTTCATTTTTTTATCCGATGTAGAACACGTGGGTGAGAGAGGTCTCAATGTCGGTAACACGAGGGTCATAGCTAAGTAGTGTGGCATGGTCCAGCGTCATCAATAGAACAGGGTGCGTGCAACACCAGGACAATTTGATAAGGTATAGCAGCTGTCGGAGTGCGGTACTCCAACAATGGGAAAACAAGTACTCCCTCTTTTGAAGATTCGACTGGGGGGCAAGTTAAGCTCGGGTTTCCTCTAGAGAGCAAACAAACACGAGGATTCATATAGGTTCGGGCCGCTCAGGAGCGTAACACCCTACTCCTATGAGGATGTGGACTATGGAGGTGAAATGAGAATATAATGAGATATGGGACTTGTGTCAGCAAGTCCATCCTTCTTCATGAATCAAACCCTCTATCGTTGGTATGGATCCACCTTTTATAGGTGAAGGGGAGTCACAGTGCCAATACACGTATGCAGTAGCAGGTCCCACTCTAGTGAGCCCGATATGCTAAGTCTTATCAATGTCCCCTCTGACATGCCATGCGAATGTGGTAGTTTTCCGTAGGCTGCTATCGAGATGTTCTTGAGGTCGAGAAAGTCTTCATCGGTCACCACAGACCCATATAGGCCCGGCCAGGGCCATCGATGTGACATTGGACGGTGGACACTTAAGGACGCGACACACCACCTTATTCATGCATTTATGTTGGACGTGGGCATGCATACGGCTACTTGCGGCGCCGTTTTCATGATGCACATGCATCCAACTAGCTCTGTCGGTTGCATCACCCTACAATGATAATCATGATACTGGCGATAGTTACACCGCCGGATCCACCTAAATAGACAGAGAAATCTAGAGCGGGCCACAGGGGTAGGAGATGGATTCCTCATGATAAGCCACTGGGCTTATGATATGCCCGTGTAAAGGGGAGCGCCGGGACTACCTCGTGTGCAGGACAAGGTGTGTGCCGGGACATACGTTATGCCAGGGCGCGCCGCTCACCCGCTCACATCACTGTTTTATATACTTTATTCTTGATTTGGATGAGCTTCTCGAAGATGCTAATGATTCAAGGAGTTCTTAATGGATATGAGCTGATTGAAGTGTGTCGAGTGGTACACCATGCCTTCAACACCTTCAAGATATAGGTCTTATAGGTCTCCACACTCTTTTTTACATTTTAAAGATATAACCTTGTAGATATCTTACAGATATAAGATCAAGATCTTATATGTATATTGAAGATATATATTTTATATAAATCTTGAAATATAAGATCTTGTATGTTTCGTTGACTTAGTCAATTTCCCTAGAGAACCGGGAGAATGGAGACCCTATTTCCGTTCCTCTAACAACGGCGGAAAGGAAGGGTGCAGGTGTTTGTTGAGTAGGAGGACCGTCGATCAACGACCCTCCGTCTCAGTCGGTTGCAGATTTGTCACCTTTCCTTTCGTGCTTACTAGCTGCTGATCCATTGCGTTTGGCACCTTTCGGCCGTCAATCTTCTACCCTTCGCCTGAACCGGTCATGGATCCTGTGCTTGTCAGGCTCGTCGTCTCAGTGGTCATAAAGTTTGTTGTGGGCAACGCTGCGATGCCACCCTCTCCATCTTTAAGTTGTATTTGTCATTCACCCGTTCATTTTTTCTTTGTTTTTGAACACAATTTCTCCTTGAAATTGAGATCTCTACATCAATTCATTCGCCTAATGTCGATGTTTCATTCGGAGTCAGTCCTATTTTCTAGCACAGTATCTTATCCTAAAATGTTACTATTTCTTCATCTATCATCTTTTCTCAACCGATCATTCTTCATTTAATTTCTTTATCTATTTTGTCTTCTCAACCCATCACAATCTTCCTCTAATTATTTTATCTACTTTCTCAATACTTGTGTTTATATAAAAAATACTAATATTTTAGGATGGAGTAGTAAAAACAGGCAAACGAGAATATGATATGCAAAAATCACGCTCCATGCAGGTTCTATGATGTGTTTGGTTGGTGTTAAAAACTAATCCTTAACGATATACTAGCGCATGATTAATTAATTATTAGTTTTTAAAAATAAATTAATATAATTTTTAAAAACAAATTTTGCATAGAATTTTCAAAAAAGAGTTAAGTTAAAAAAATTGGGTAAAAAACACAGCCTACTTGCCCATCGTAAATAGAGTGCAGCACCCAAGTGACGAGCTAGCCAAACGGCCTTGCTTGCGTTTTCCTTTTCCTGCAGCGGAAAGATTCACGGTCTTGCTGTCAGGTGCTACTTGTGATATAAGACTGTTCATAGCATATAGTTTTTGCGGTGTTGAAAGAGAAAAGAGAGTGTTTCAGCACCAGTGCTAACCATTGTGGCTACCGATGCCAAGTTCAAATTTTAAAGAACCGTGACATGTTGCTGTCTCGATGCTTAGATGATTAAAATAATATATCTCAGCTGGTCGTTGGTCCCGATCGTTGCTTTGTAGCTATGAAATATCAAGAAAGAAGGAGATGCTTCTGTGCTCGGGTTCCACACACACAAAAGTATCGGTGCCTACGTTGTGGAGATGAAGGAATTGAGGCATCGGTTGCTAATGAACAGGGTTACATGTTTTTTGGCATCGGTAACGCTGTGGACAGTCTAAATGAGACAGCGAGTAGCAACTTATCGCTGAAGAAATCGCGAAACAACATTGATTTTGAGGAAAACCGAGGTAGTAGGACGCGTTGGAGCTGGTTGCCTGTATCGAGTGAATCAAGGAGAGGAACATGCCACGGTTTCACCCGGCTCCATGTTCACCCGGCTTCACGCGGACGGCTTGCGGTTGCGGGGCTCGCAACATCTCGGATTCGCAATCTCACGACTTGACACATTTTTTTAAAAAGAGAAAGCGAAGAATCTCTTCGACCATATACCACATGCGTTGTTCACAAAAGAAACCGTGGCCCCAACCAAAAACCCTCTCCCGAAAAACAGCAACAACAGCAGCGGTAGGAGCTAGACCAGCAAGGACAAAGCGCGCCGCGCCCGGGTCCGGGTCCGGCTCGGCCACACCCATTCCACATGTGACACAGGCGTGGAACGCATGCGCCGCCGCCACTGCCTACCCTCACTGTAGCGGCGGTCGGTGAACCAACCAACCGCGCACGGACCCTTCCATGTGCGTGCGCTTCTCATGCTCGCTCACATGCACTCGGTCATGGCGGGCATCCAACGCTTGTGGTTACGGCACGCAGCAGCAGCGCTCCCAAGCTCCTCACGCTCGTCACGTTTGCCGCCACGCCACCGCTCGCGTTTGCGGAGCTCGTAGAATTCCTTTGCGTTGGGCTGGGCGGGTTGACACAAATAGGGCTGCCACAATTGTCGAGGCCCGGTAGCTTAGAGGAGAGGCCTAGGCCATAGGTTGTGTTTGTCAAATAGGAAAGGACTTATCTAGGGATAACTTTTGAATTCTAGCCATTCATTTTTTCCATCTTATTTCATCCTATCCCTTTATTCATTTGTCAATCCCAATCCCACCTCTCATTTCCTATTATTCAAACATACCCATATCGCTTCATCCCACGTTCTTTCTTCGTTTTAATAAGGTGTATTTATATTAGGACAAAAAAATAGAAAATATAGCACACCCCTCCAATCTCGTCCTCATCCGAAAAAAATCCAGCTATTCAGAAGCTAACACATGGCAATAAATTTTTTTAACTGAAACAAATCTCGCACTCTCCCTCGTTCTCGTTCCGTTCTTATCTCCAACGACTCTACGACGCAGAAGAGAAAAAAATAAAGAAAGGAAAAAAAAGAGAAAGCGATAAAAAAAGAAAGGCAAAAGTCACCACAGACACCACACCTCGTTTTAAAACCGCAGCCGCTCCTCCCCACTTCTTCTCCTTCCTCGGTTCCTCCCCTCTTTTGGTCGCCCCCACCCTCCCACAGACTCAACTCCACACTCTAATCCGCAAGAGCCACCCGGAGAGAGAAAGAGAGAGAGAGAGAGAGAGAGAGATGGCGGCGGCGGCGGGAGGCGGACGAGGAGGAGGAGATGGTGTACATGGCGAAGCTGGCAGAGCAGGCGGAGCGGTACGAGGAGATGGTGGAGTTCATGGAGAAGGTGGTGACGGCGGCGGCGGCGGGAGGTGGGGAGCTCACGGTGGAGGAGAGGAACCTGCTGTCCGTGGCGTACAAGAACGTCATCGGGGCGCGCCGGGCCTCGTGGCGCATCGTGTCCTCCATCGAGCAGAAGGAGGAAGGGCGCGGCGCCGCGGGCCACGCCGCCGCAGCGCGCTCCTACCGCGCCCGCGTCGAGGCCGAGCTCTCCAACATCTGCGCGGGGATACTCCGCCTCCTCGACGAGCGCCTCGTCCCCGCCGCCGCGGCCGTCGACGCCAAGGTCTTCTACCTCAAGATGAAGGGCGACTACCACCGCTACCTCGCCGAGTTCAAGACCGGAGCTGAGCGCAAGGACGCCGCCGACGCCACCCTCGCCGCCTACCAGGCCGCGCAGGTACCCTACTCATCCTCCACGAACATCTCCATCTTTTCTTGCTGATCTATCCACCAATTTGACCAAAAAAAGTTTGGATCTTGGGGATTCCTTTCTCTAGGACATAGCCATGAAGGAGCTGTCACCGACGCACCCCATCAGACTGGGCCTTGCGCTCAACTTCTCCGTGTTCTACTACGAGATCCTCAACTCGCCCGACCGCGCGTGCACGCTCGCCAAGCAGGTGATTTGCTGCTTCTTGCTTACCTTCCGAGTTGCCTACCAGTTCAAAGAACAGTGTGTAGATCTACAATTTATTGCTTACCAATGGTACGGTTCCAGCTGATTTGTTAGTTCCTTTGTCCAATTGATCCTACAATATTTAGAGTATTTTTCATGCCAAGGTAGATCTTGTAGACTTGTACTGCTTGCTTCCGTATGATTCATGCCTCACTGAGCCTACAGTGTTCAGAGTGTGAAATTCTTCAGTTAAATTTGCATTCTGTAGTGCTTTAGCTGCTTTGGATATCTGGTCATGGTTGCTTGCCATCCTGTACTAGCTGTGAGAATCTGTGACCCATGCTGGCCCAAATTGCCGCATGCATCCAAGATGCGACTGCTGTTATCTTGCAGAGTGGTGGCCCATATGCCCGATTGCTATGTGCAGGCTTAGTCATGGCATCGGTTGCTTCGTTAACAAAAGGAGTGTACCATACCGCTAATCTGTCTGGCCTGACAAACTTGTTTGCTCATGAATGCCAATAATTATGTTGCTGTATATGTTTGTTGCAATGAGCTTATGCACCTCAAGTGTTCTTTTTGAGTCAATTCTATGAGGGACATAATCCCAAACTGTTGATGCATGTGTTTGCCATTTTATCTCCTAGCTGTTTTATTGCTTTGAATTCCTTCTCTTCAAAGGTCTAGTTGACCAAGATCATACAATTCTGTATGACTTTTGGTGGAGACAAATAATTACTAACTGATAGTAGGTAGCTCATGTTGTGTTTCACTATTCAATATGTGATCATACTTTCTGGTGTATGTAGGCCTTCGATGAAGCTATTTCAGAACTGGATACCCTTGGGAAGAATCCTACAAGGACAGCACCCTGATCATGCAGCTTCTTCGCGATAATCTCACTTTGTGGACTTCTGATATGCAGGTAGATCGGTGTATATGCTAGCAGCAATGCAAAAGACCTATGAACATAACACTTGCCATATTATTGCCACTGGTGCTAACTGTTCTACATGTACAGGACGATGGCGGTGATGAAATGAGGATGCAACCAAGCCTGAGGATGAGCACTAGCTAAAGATCCTAGTGACTGTCATCTCTGTCTCTTAACCGCTCGGAGTAGTCTTGATGCTTGTACAAGGACCATTTTCTTGTGTCCTTTTATCGTCGGGTCTTTGCTTACCCTTTGTTTTATTATATTGCTATCGCCATCCTCATGTATTATTTGTTACTTTCCTGCTGGAATCCTGCTCGTGTGTGGGAGAGTGCCACAAGCCTTTAACTAGGACAAGGATTGTCAACTCTTATTTACTATGATTGAATGGCTATGCTTGTTCGATATTTGACTGATGATTTGTGATGATGATTAGGTTGTGGTTTGAGCTTCTTGTGTAATTTACACAACAATAATCACTGCTTGATCTGGAAGGAAAGATGCAAACAGCTAGAGGCCAAATAATTGCAACCATGCAGCTGCAAACAGGTGTATGACGTGCGGCCATGTGCAATGAATTAGTATGTCCGATGATTAATTAATTATGCCTTTGAGCTTTTGTGCTGGCTTGTTTGCTTTTCCACCCAAAGATATTCTTTGGGGAATCGTGGCGAATCAGAATTATTTCCGTTGGGAACCAATCGTGTCTATAGGATGGATTGTTGCTGATGAATCATCAAATGTTTGTGTCATTTGATGGCTCTGGCCACCGTGGTCGGTGGCTAAGGAAGTACTCCTTTAGGCTAAGTTTCGATTAACTCAAAAAACTGTGACCATCAATTTTATATCCTAATAAAATTATAAAATATAATAATCGCATAGTTAATTTTGTGTTACTATTATCGTTACAATTAGTAACAAACAAGGCGAGGAAACGAGGAAGAGCAAGATGGTCTTCCCACTGTCCGTAGGATGCGTTTGGTTGAGGGAGTTTTTAAGAAGGGATTGGGAGGGATGTGTCTATTAACTCTTTTTTTTTTGGTTGGAAAAACATAAGAGTTTTGGAGGAATGTGGATTTCTATTGGTTAGAAGATATGAAAGTTTTGGTGTGACCTTTCCAATATATAGGTGGAAGGTGGGAGTTAGGAGGAAATTTCTCCTTTACTATACTAAACAAATCTTAGCCATCCGTTTTTATTTAAGAATCTTCTCTATCTAAACTCTCTATCAATTTGTTATTAGAACGGAACTAGACGTAAAAATTGGATGAACTGGCGGGTTTTCCTTTGAACCGAACGGTGTTTTCTCTACTAAATCGTTTTCCTTTGAACCAGGCGGCGTTTTTCCTACTAAATCACTGAAAAACCGGCGCTCGTGTGGACGTGCGTGGGCCATCTAGCTAGCAGGCGCATGGACGTCCCACCAGCAACCTTAGAAGGCCATAAAATGGCCGGGCATGGTTCGAACCATGACCTATCCTTACAAGGAAATATTCCCTTCCAATGAGCTATAGCAGCGCGTCCCTGATATTTGACGGACCTCACATGCCATCTAAACCAAGAACGTGTTAAACTACATGCTCCACAGTGCAGGTTGCTTATAGTGGGTCCCACTAGTACCACCTTTTCATTTTCATCTCCCCATTTCTCATCTCTTCCTTTCCCCATCGGTAGAGGAAGCCGAGGCTAGAGAGAGCGAGGCGCCGAATGGAGTGGCCTAGGCGGCGACAGCACTGGGTTGAGCGATGACGGCTGGTGGGCGGCCCAAGTGGCGAGGGCACCGGGCGGAGCGGCGGCAGGGCGGCCAAATCTGGCCTCTCCCTTCTGTGGTCCCCGTCGCCACCTTTCCCATCGAGCTCGGAGGTGGCACGGATCGAACGACGGGACAAAGAAGAGGGCAGACATCCTCCTCGAGTGGCAGGGGCGCAATTGGCAACGGCGGGACACGGAGCAGCAACGGCGTACATGGAGCTCACAAATACAAAAAAAGAGAGAAAACAAGTATATACTCACAAATATTCTTAAGCATCATGAAAAAAATAGATAGAGGAAATTAGTCATGTCTCCAATTAGAAATAAAGAGAACCAAAACACCTATCATCATATAGTCACGTACTTGCACATCTCAATCATATTGTATGATTTGCTTTCTCCTTGGACAATCTTTTTGATTTTGCAATATATGTGATGCAAGTAATGTCTCATTTATTTTTCTCATCTTGAGCTCTATGTATAAACCTTTCAGAGATATGATGAAAAAGAAACATCACAATATCTTGGTGAGGAATTATACATATTGAGCGGCTGAGAAGTATCATTCGAGAAACTTTGGTTTTATTTGCAAAATTTTGAAAAATGATTGATACTCTATGAACGGTTCTGTCTCTCAAGAGAAGCTATTAATATATATGGGGAGGAGAAGCTAAAAGCCTCATGGGGAGTAAGATAAGAGAGTTAAAATACTATTGCTAACTTATTCAATTCTAAATAGAAAGATATGTTGTAAGCATGTACTATTGAGAAATAAAACATGATGATAAAAACTCCTGATTAACAACCACAACCTAGGTCTTACTTTTACTTGGGATGAGGAAAGGTTTAGCTTGGGAGAGTTGTTGACGGTCGTTAAATACCGATTTCGACTGTCAATTATCTTGACAAATAAAGAAGAAACTAACATTTCTTACACACATATTAGTTACAGATAATCAAGTTCCACTTGTACTTAGAATATGCTACAGGTTAAGAAGAAACTACATCAACATGCAAGGAAACACTCCCGACGAATCATGTGAGAGCACATCGATTGGGGGCCATAAATCAGACGAAACCGACTGAAACCGACTTAATTGAAGGCTAATCCACCATGCACTGACAGGGGGCCCACCTGTCAATCTTTAGAGAAGGTTCGATGGGCTAAGGCGGTTGCCCTGCTTCGGCCAAACTAGAGGTGTCACTCCTCGTATAGATGCGCATATAGAAATGGTTTAAACAAATTTAATTACCAGCAATTGCTTTCGGTCTGTGCCCACGCGTCATGATCTGCATTCTCCATTCAATTCTAAAAAAGAATAAACAAAAGCAGGAGGGTGTTAAGGCTAATAGCACCAAACTTGCAAAGCATCAAATGTAAATCGATCAAGCATAAACATAAATCCAAAATTCCAATAGGCAATACGTGCACGCGAGCTAATAAATACCAAAATCATACTAGTCTCGATAAATATTAGCATGAAAGGACGAGTAAGAGGATGGAAGGCAGGTAAGTCATTATATGACGATGATATATAAAAGGAACCATACCTGGAGGAACTGGCTGACTGATGGGGCCAGCTGATGCCAACGATCAGGTCAGAGAAGCACAACTCAACTGGTATGCTGTATCAAAAGTAGTACTAATAATTAATAAATAAACAAATGGGTACATCTGCTTACTCTTCAAGGCGGCTCTCGAGGTTTGGACGGTTTCAATTCCATATCTTCATCAAGAAGGCTTTTCATCTCTTGTCCTTCCTCTGCAACGCGAAAGACGCGGTATGATTTCTACTTCTATGCCCAGGAGCAACTGTAGGCTCCAGTATGCGGACACCACCATTTTGGAGTAGCACCGTATTGTCTGCTTCTGTATCTTACTGATAAATATTTTGGGATTCATAAGATAGGACTTTGGAGGAACGCAGGTGGCATGATCGGCTAATTCTGTGCTGGACAATATGTTCTCCTTCAGGTCCAGGTAGAGTAACAGTCAATTCCCATGTTTTCTTTTAGTTCTGGAATTATTTTTGTGAATTTTTGACAACTCTCATTGAGTGGGATTTCTGTTTAATTCCTTGTCTTCAGCTTTACTGTTTTGATGACTTCCACCAATCCATGAATCAACATGAACTATATTTTTGTTGACAGCGTCAGATCATCTTCTAATGGTGGCAAAGCCTTCAATTCAATCAGCGAGGCATCAGAGATGCAGGAACAATTGAACAAGCTGCAGGAAGAGCTGAAGAATGAGAAAAAGGATAAGGCGCGTGCCCTGGATGAGATAGCAGGGCTCAAGAAGAAAAAGAATGAGAACAAGGTGACAGGCAATGGAGGTGATGATAAGTTGGACCTTGTGCACAGATTAGAGCAGTTAGAAGGTGAACTGGAGGCAGCAAGGAATTCAGAGAAGAAACTGCTAGTGTCATTAGGGGCCCAAACGAAGCAGCTTGAACAAACCAAGGTATCTCTGGAGGAGGCCAAGCTTGAGATTGCGTCCCTCAAAGATAATAAAAAGAGCTCGGAAGCCTTCAGTGCACTGTCTTCTAATCCCAATGGCCAACCGGCGAGGAATCTCAGGAGAAGGGGAATAATGTCTTTCTCCTTTGCTGATCCTGGTGAGGTAGAGACATGGCCATTACAGCGTGAACTCAAGTTGGCTGTCGAAGCTGAGGAGAAGTGCAAGAAGGCCATGGATGACTTGGCAATAGCTTTGAAGGAACAGACAACTGATGTCAGAGATGCAAAAGCGAAACTTTCATTAGCGCAATCTGAGTTGACTAATGCAAGAACTGAAACGGAAAACTCAAAGGCATTGCTTAAAAACACAGAGGAGAAGCTCCGGGTAGCACTGGAAGAGGCAGCGGAACTGAAGTTTGAGTCAGATGAGTTAGCTGCAGCCTCAAAAGAGAAAGAGAGGGGACTGGTTGATTGCATCAAGATGTTTGAGGGGGATCTCATCAAAGCAAAGGAGGAGAATAATAAATTGATCGAATCACAAAGGGTCATCAGAGATGAGAACTCCAGGCTGAGAGAAATGTTGAAGCATGCAGTGTGTGAAGCTAACGTAGCAAAAGAATCTTTGGAGATTGCCAGGGCAGAGAATTCTCAGCTTAAAGAAGACATATCTGAGAAAGATAATACCTTACAGAGCATCATGCAAGACTACGAGTCCCTCAAGGTAAGCGAGGCTGCGGCACAAAGTAGTATTAGAGAACTAAAGGATATGATTGATGCTATGTTCAATTCAGAGTCAACCAAAACCTCAGCAGAAGCATCACCCAGAGATACCAAGGGAAATGATGTGTATTATGACCACGAAAGAACCCAGTTGGAGGATATCAGGAATCCTGCACGGCACAAAAGAGGACAATTCTCAGAAAATTTGCTGACATAATGAAGAAAAGAGACTCTAAAAGTGCAATCTAGCATCCTTAGGCAGCAAATTAATACTTCTTCAGATTATTTTTGCTTTTCAAAGCCCTTCGTAAGACAGTTGGAATGCCAAGAATTCAATCTGGCAAACTGATGTTATAAATCTTGACTAAATCTTGGTGTTACAGAATGAAGCATATATACATAATGCCATGAAGCATATATACATAATGCAGATATTGGGATATAAATCAAGCATAGATTTTACACTCTTGGATCTTGCTATACATTCTCTGCATTTTGGAATCCACTAAGTGTGAAGTCTTGATATGGAAATCTTGAATAGTTTAGGACTAGTGCAGAAATATTACAACATGCATTTTGAAGTCCTTGTTTTGAGATTAAAGTCTGTCCAAAGTTAAATTTTCCGATAACTGAAACACTTCTATTAATATATCTGTTAGATTATCATATTATTATATTCAGACTTGCCATTTGTTACTCACTTTTGATCAGGTAGAACTCAGCCATTTCTAAGGTATCTTAGTAATGAACTGCAAGTTTCTTTGTTTATGTGTCGTACAAAATCAAAAATGAACTTGTATTATTCAGAATTAGAAATAAAATACGAGAGATTTCTCCAAAAAATAGCACGCAGCTACTAAAACCTGATTTGTACATAGCAGACTAGTTGAGTAAAATTTGTTACATAAGATAGTGCTTTATCTGGGCACATCTAAGTTTCAATATCAAAGTGACTTTCCCTTTGGGTAAACGCAGGTAAGTGCCTAATGATTTATTTTTCTCGATGAAGGTTGTTCATGTATGATTCATTTATCTACCACTAGATCATACTTCATGGAGTATCAATTTTTTTGAAAACGTAACTAACTACATTATATTAGTATACCAAACCAGAATGAACAGACTTTTTCCCTTTCTGTCTAACTAGACCAAAGTAATATTGCAACAAGCAAACACATCCGTCAAGATATTTATGGGGAACTACAGTTTGATTATGTGGAGCAGCAACTTTGATCTGTATGAAACATGATAGCACTTTCCGTTGGGTCAATTGACCTGACAATTATCAGGTTTAGTCGGCTAGCTGAAAAGACTGCAAAGTGCGTAAGTTAGGATCAAGATTGTTTGTTGTTGGGAAGAACAGTACTTTGAAGACTGACATAAATAAATGTGGCTGTTACCTCCAATATATGTTCCTTCTGATTTCTAGTTTCAACCCTCCTTATGCAAAGAGATATGTCTTTGTCATCAAAGCAACATCCACTGTACTTGTTTGATTAAAATCCATGCTGAGAATTCATGTATCTCATATGAATAATCTATTCCTAGAATTGATCCTTGAGCACACAGTTGGAGATTCTGAGTACAGGCACGAGTTTGGATGATATGAAAAGCACTAACCACATTCTCGAGCTAGCTCTTCCATCATCTGAGTTTTATCAGTGATCATCTGCATATGAAAGCTAATTTTTCTCAGCTCGGATAAGATCATGTCCATCTCTGGATGGGATGCATCACCACCAACAAACATATGAACTTTATCAGCCATCTCTGTCCAGCTATGTCCAGGTTGTTTCTTCACACCTCTTTCCTTCATTTGGCTCCTTACTCGATTGACTTCACTCCACATGCCAGCAGCAGCGTATATGTTTGAAAGCATCACATAAGCCCCTGAACTTTCATAGTCTGACAGGACAAGCATCTTAGCAGCAAGTTCACCCAACTGCACATTACCATGTGTCTGAGAAGCACAAAGTAGAGTGCCCCAAACATTCTTCTCAGCCTCAGAAGGCATTTCTTTTATGTAATTACAAGCTTTCTCCAACTGTCCTGCTCGGCTCAATATATCCACAATACAAGCATAGTGTTCTGCCCTTGGAGATATTGCGTATTTGGAAGACATAAGATCGAACAGTTTCAAGCTTTCGTCCACTCTGCCAACATGTCCACATGCTGATAACACGCTAAGGAAGGTAATATCATTCGGAGTCAGTCCACACAGTTCCATCTCATGGAACAGAGCAATGACTTTCTGATATCTGCCATGTTGTGCATATGCAGCAATTATCGTGTTCCAAGAAACAATATCCTGGCTTTTTGAGACTCGTGAACACTAACTCAGACTCATCAACATTGCCACACTTGCTATACATTGTCATCAAAGCATTACAAACAGAAATGCTTGATTCTAACATAGCTTTGATGGCAAGCAGCATGTGTTGATCTTCCTTGTCTGAGCAGAGCAAGAGAAGAACATGCTGTCAGTAGTGCAATAAGTGTTGCGTGATCCGGTTTTACACCTTCTCTCAACATTATGATGTACAGTTTCGTTGCTTCTTCTCCAAGTCCATTATGAACATATCCTGAAGAAACATGGAAAAGCTAACCGTGAGAATTTTCAACGCAAAGATCTGTTTATTCCATTATGTTTGTTAAACCCCCTACCCACCCACCCATTTTCTCAAACAGAAACTGGGATCCAAGGGTTACGGTTACATACGAGTTGAAACCTCACCGTGCTTTTTCTTTTAATCAGCATAAGGGACCAATCTATTACCTCCTAGAGAAATCATATTTGTCCGTTGATCTGTGATGAGCAGATTTAGGGGGTGAACAGAAGTGAACCATTGAATACAGGCTCCTGGAAATTGGAAAACCAGAACATGGCTAGTTTTCCAAACCTTAACTAAAATAGCTGTCAAGTAAATTAAAGGATAAAAATACAAATTGAAGCATGAATTCAGATCAACTTTAAATTTCAAATAAGTCAAATAAACAATCACCACCTTCACTGGTACTATCTTAACTACTTTAAAAGTACAATCGTCCTCCTCCCTCCTAGAAAAACCACTCGCTGCCCTTCCAAAAAAAAAAAAAACGTTCCAGAAAAGCCCGTGAAAACCGGCATAAACGAAACTGAATTGCATTTTTATCACCCAATCCGGCATAAAAGAAACCGAATCACATTTTAATGTCCCAAACTCCCAATCCGTTACAACACATGGGCATGTAACTAGTAATAACAAAAGAAAGAATATGGTTAAGAAAGGAAACTGTAATCTGTATAGCATACCAGAAATAATGGCGTTCCAAGATATGACATCCTTGGCACGAATCCCATCAAACAGCCTTCTGGCGTTCTGCAAATCGCCCTCCTTGCAATACCCTGTGATCATCGCAGTGCATGCCACAACATTCTTCTCCGGCATTGCCTCAAACAATTTTCTTGCCTCTTCCAACATGTTGTTCTCGACATACCCACTTATCATCGCGGCCCACGAAACCAAGTTCCTTGTAGGCATTGCGTCGAACAGCTCTCGCGCGCTAGCCACCTCCCCGCACCGCGCGAGCCCATCCACCATGGTGGTGTACGACACCACGTTCCTCTCGGGCATTTGTCCGAACAGCCCCCGCGCGTCCTCCATGCGGCCGAGCCGGACGAGGCCCGCGAGCATGGCGTTCCACGAGGCGACGTTGCGGCGTGGGGCGCGCGCGAAGTAGACGGAGGCGGCCGCGAGGTCGCCGTGCGCGAGCAACCGGCGATGATGGAGTTCCAGGAGATGACGTTACGGGAGGGCATGTCGTCGAAGAGGCGGCGCGCGGCGTGCAGGTCGCGCCCCGCGCGCCAGAGCGCGGTCAGGAGCGCGTTCCAGGAGACGGCATCGCGGCGGGGCATGGCGTCGAACACCCGGTGCGCCGCGGCCACGTCGCCGGCGCGGGCGAGCGCGGTGATGCGCTGGTTGTCGCGGACGAGGAGGCGGGAGGCGAGGACGGCATGGTGACGCAGTGGATGCATTGAGCCTTGAGGAGCTTTCGCGAAATAAACACGACGTCTCCTACGATGGTTTAGGGTCTACTTTAGCTATTACTCTCAGGTAGGAATAGTTCAACTTAAAAATTGTTCAAAACTATAGGTTTTCGTAATTAGAGGAATAAAGATGCAAATGATTAGGGATGAATAAAAATCTCGTGGCTCGGATAGGCTCGTAATGAGCTCGGTTCGGATCGAGTTGAACTCGTAGTCCTAGTGAGTCGAATCAAGCTAGGCTTTCAGCCCAAGCTTAACGAGTCTCGTTTAGCTCGTTAGTATCCTATACGACTATATCTTCACTCTCTTTCAATTTTTAAACTAATATTTAGTCACTTAATTACATTTAAATTATTTATATTTAGTAAATTTTTTATTAGTTAGTATATATTATTATGTTTATGTATGATAAAATAGTAAATATAAAATTATATAGGTGAAATAAATACGCTCGCGAGTCAAGTCAGTAAGGTTTTTGGCTTTGTTAAAGTTAACCAGCCGAACGTTAACACAACAGGCTCAAAGGAGGCAAACCTTAACGAACCAAGATGGCTCATTATTCACCTGGACAAATGATTCAGCCTGTAATGGTTAAATAAAAATCTTAAGATAGACTCAAGTGACGCTATCCGGTTTCCGGTGATTGGATTCAAATCCAATTATTCACCCTCTTTCTTTCATCTTTAAAGTAAGTATCTACGTAAAATCACGTTGCTAAAACATATATATTATAGCTACTTTAAAAAATTTAAGTAAAATTATTACAAATATAAAAAACTCTCAACCATACATTCTCGATAAAAAGGAAAATCTCTTCATTATTATGGAAAATTATTTATGTTCTAGCCGAAGGCATAAATCCATCAACCATCCATACAAGACAAAATAAATTACTACAAATTCAACAAGGCAAAAAACAAAAGAAAAAAAGAAAGCTTTCTTTGATTGCGGTATAGCCCAAGGGTCTTCCTGCAAGTTCAAATACACGATAGGTATGGGCGTCACCCAAAGTAAACACAATAGATAATGTTTTTGTCATGATGGATTAAACAAGATTGATGCCATAATTATTTATCAATTTAGATCTCTCATGTCTGTGATGTACGTCTAGTTTATAGTTACTTATTGTGTAGCCTTGTATTTATAGAATTCCCTTTATGTTTTTATAATTACTGAAGACCCTTCATGTTTCTCATGCCTGATATTTTCAGAATTAGTTATTTATTGTGTAGCCTTGTACTGATTCAAATATAACCCAAAGCTAGTTTTGAATTTTGATTTTTAAGTAGATCTTTTACTTTTCTTAACAATCATGAAAAGAGAGATGGGCAATGGAAGTTGCAAGCAGACCACTGAAATTAAGCCTAAAAACAAATTCTAAAATTAAAAATCAGCTTCATATTATAACTAAAATACGTATCGAGCATACATTAATTGTGTCGAGCAATTACCAAGGTGTAGAAGTAGATGCCTGTCAGGTAATCACCCTTTGCAAATGCTTCCTTTCCTTTCGACTTTGCATCAGACACTTGTTCTTTCACAGGAAGTGCATCCTATACAAATAGCATGGTTGGTTATGCAAAGTACATGTCATATGAGGTCTGACAAAGTTCAAACATCATGCGATGTGTTGTAGTTGGCAAACTAACTATTACGCCCTATATGATTGATTCAAGGAGAACGCCGCATAAAATATTTATAAAAAGCACAATGGATATATTAGGATACGGTAAATACACGACATGTTATTGACACAAAATAATACATACTTTTTCCAATGCAAGGGCGGTGGGAATCGGCCAATGATAGGAATCGGCCAAGAAAGAGCTTCCCTAGAGCACGGGCGGCGGTTAAAGTCTAACATGAAGGTAGCGGTAAAAGATGCTTGCGACAAAGCACAAAATCAAATTGATCGGGGAGATGGGCCTATTCAAAAATCTATTATGCAAAAAAGATGTATTGTATGCTAAGGTGCTGATATCAAAATCACTTTCCATTGAGAAACTTTCGAGTTATCGAGTGTATTTTCGAAACTTGCAAGTTCGGATGACCAGGAGTTCGAGAATGGAACCATTTTCCTATGCTCGCAATCAACATAAAAATTGATTCCATTCTCAACCCTAAGAGAAAGTCTGCAAAATCTTGGGCCCAATAAAGTTTTTGTGCCAAAACAAACTACGAAGCTAAACATGACAACAACTAATGTGATGGCATTCTCATCTCGGGAATATGAAGTGCACTCTCATCGAACAACAAGCGAGATATATAATGGATCGGTACAAACTTGCGGGAGGCATTGTATCTCCCTAGAAGATCTGGTGGTGCCATGTTGGATCTTGCGAGCAAAATTAAAAGGTCAATTATCACTGCAATGTCATGTTCGTGTAGCAATGATGACGGTAACTCATCGATAGTGTATTAGATGAGCAACATACAAGCCACTATTTTGTGCAATGTCATGTTCGTGTAGCAATGATGACGGTAACTCATCGATAGTGTATTAGATGAGCAACATACAAGCCACTATTTTGCGATTCGGATCGAAACCAACTGCGAGATCAAGTGAAAAAGTGAAGTCTTGAGAAAACAATAACACGAACCATAAAGCGAAAATTCCTCCCAGAATCGAGTCAAAGCACTGGACATCATAAACAAAAAAAAGTTATGCGGGAGTCATGTTTTGTACATCACACAGTAAAGAATTTGGGCCCGATCAAATTAATTGTTCCAACAAAAGTAAGCAAGATAGTGAAAATGAGTCTCATGGCAAGATTATGGACATTCATATGTTATATGGATAGCAACATCTGAATACACAAAGAATGGTATCTGCGGCGAATATCATTGGCTCCTGCATGTTACCTAATCCAACTACAAATTAAAGCGAAATTTGTTCCATTAGCTATTTTTATGTAACAATGTGATATACAAAAATATTCATGTTTTTGTTTGAAACAAATTAGGATCAACAACATATCCCAATGGCATATTTATCTCGATTTAATAAAGACAAAAGATGAGATCAAGAGCATATTTATCTCGATTTAATAAATATTTTCTATCAAATATGGGACCAAGTACATATAGATAATACATTGAAGGCCGCTTACGAGATAAAATGACTAAGTTTAGTAGTTTTATGTTTCCAAAACAACACGAGAGGTCACGAGAGGGAAATAACCTCAAGGTACACAATAATTCATAAGTTAGCCTATTTGGCCTTGTGAAGGTAAATGACTCCTTTTATCTCGCTATATAGTTCACGGTAAAAACCATAATACCAATCTAGGTAAACTTGTTTCCACATTATAATCTAATGGCTTGTAAGTTGTTGATGATGTGGCTCCATAAGAAATCTTGGTTTGTAGTAAAAAAATATGAAGGGATAGATATGCACCCAAAAAAGCAATGAGAAGTTGGGCACATAGCATTATTTCATATATATGAGAAGTTGGGCACATAGCGGGAATTGCTCTTGTGTTAGTGATAAAAGCAGTATTTAAGAAAAAAATTCATTCGATGCATCAAATTGTTAAAGTCTTGACAATCTGAACTGTATTCCAGTGCACATAGTACATGTAATTTGCAAGAACAAGACAACTACTCCAATCTAATACTTTGTACAGTTTTTGATAGATTAATTTCTCCCTTTATCGGCGTACCATGATGAAAAAAAATCAAAAGGTTATGAGCACACATCGGTCCATCCTCAGAATGTTCCTTGTGGATCTCAAATAAATTTGAATTTGATCGAGGTGGGCTAGTTTGCAGGATCCCATTTATTATTCAAGAAACAATTTCTCAAATATGAATCTAAGTGCGAGAATACCATTTTAATAAATTGCACGAGACCGGGGGGGAACAATGCCCTCTTCCAAAGGTACTTACTCTTCACAAGATGAGAATAGATATGAAACATACTATGCAAACTCAACAATTTGACGGTGTAAAAAGTAGTACATGCTTCTTATTTGTGTGTAAAAAAAGCATTTCTTTCTGAAAAAAAGGAAAACCAATAGAGGATTAAAAGGATGCATCACAATTTTCACCAGAATGACAAGCCAATATATAGGAAACAAGAATACACATAACGAGAGAGGCTAAGAGGGGTATGGTTTGAGACACCAAATCATCACCACATGTTAGAGAGCGGGAGTAGGAACCGTTTGTGCGGTACCCTAAACCTTACCCACTTCCGTTTGCGATGACAACCTCGATCGTTCAACGTTTGCGACGAATCTCAATCGGATTTCGGAAGAGCGAGGTTTGCACAAGCATAGCTCCTCACCCCGAACCCTAAAAGAACACCCTAGACCCACATCGCGCGCAAAAGCAAGCCAAATCCTCACATGACAAACGAACGAGAGAGCGCGCGGAGAAAACGACCTTAGCCTCGGTTGTGCAGCGATCTCCGTCTTGTTCTTGGGTGTTGTTGGTGCATTCGTCGACGAACTCCCGTACGCGCTCGCATTGAGTTGGCCAAGCGACGTCGGTGGCGGTGAGGCGTGGAGGATGGAGGGCACACGGCGGCGAATGCGAGGGCGAAAGCGGCGGCGATGGATGAGAGCGCGGATCACGGCGATTTCTCATCGCCGGTCGATGAGAGGCGCGCGTGGTGTCGGAGCGGCGGATAGGGGCAGGATTGGCACAGGAGAGGAGGCATGCGGCGTCGGAGTGGCGGATGGGGCGGGATCCGCACGGGGAGGCGACACGCGGCGTCGAAGGACGGATGAGGAGCGGGATCAGCGCCGGGAGCGTTGGTGCGATCGTCGGCGAACTCCGTACGCGCTCGGCCCGAGTTGGCCGATGCGGTGGCGGTGAGCGTGGAGGATGGAGGGCATGTGGCGGCGGATGCGAGGAGCGGAGAGATGGCGGCGGATGGGGAGCGTCGGAGCGGCGGATGGGGATGGGTCGGCGCGGGAGAGGCGGCACGTAGCCGGAGCGGCGGATGGGGGCGGGATCGAGTGCGGGAAGGCGGCGCGCGGCGTCGAAGGGCGAGATGAGGACGGGATCAGCACGGGGAGCGGTGCGCGCGCGTCGGAGCGGCAAATAGGGAGCGGGATCGGTGCGGGGAGCGGCACGGCAGCGGATGGCGCACGGCGGTGGCGCGGCGGCGGATAGAGCGCGCGCGCGCCTTGCGCAGCGCCGTGGGCGCGAGGATAGAAGCGGCGCGGGTGAGCGCGCGTGGGATGGCGGCCGCACGATGGAGGAAGCGTCTTTGCGCGTGATTCGAGTTTTCTCTCCTGGACAACATGGGTTTGAGGCGAGGCTCGTGTGGACGTATGAAGGATGGGTCCCACGCGTCATGTGATCAATGTTGGTTAATTGCTAATTGCTTGGATGAAGCTGATGTATTTTATATTAGTATAGATGTTGTATGCGGAAAAGTCAATTTACGGTTTAATTACTTATCTGAGAAAAATAAATACAAGTGCATGGTAGTGCGGTAGGGTTCAAGGATTCGACCAAATGGTCCAAAATTCGAGGAAATTTATTCATTTCGGTGAGGCCCAGAGCAGTATAGATGGCCATATGGCCCAAGGCCCAACGGCCGGCCCAAGGCACGACACTTTGGCCGGCCCGGGCACGGCACGGCACGGGCTAGTCGGGCCGTGCGCGGCCGGCCGGCCCGATGGGCGTGCACAGGCGTGACCTCGGCACGATGGGCGGCGGCACGGCCCAAAGTTTAGGGATGTTATTTAGACTTACTTTTAACCATATGTAAGACACGGCCCAAAGAATAGGATGAGAAAATAGACTTATTATATGTCACGGCCCAAGAGTAGGGACGTAAATTAGACTTATTTTAGTGTCACGGCCCAAAAAAGAGGGTGAAAAATAGACTTATTGCGAGAGAAAGCACGATGGGGCTGCCGTGCCTTGGCCGGCCCGGCACGGCCCGACCCTTATTGGGTAGTGCACAGGCCATATGTTGAGCACGTGGGCGGCACGGCCGGCCCAGATGTGTAGGTCGAGGCAGTGCTTGGAAAAATTTTGGCAGAAACACGGCCAGGAGCTGGGCGTCTTGCAGGCCGGGCGGCCGTTTGGCCATCTATACGAGAGCAGCGTTGACCTCGTATTTCACCAATTCTTCGTGACGTTTGATAAATTTTGGTTAAATTTGTGTACAACTTTCAAAATTCATCCATTTCGATGGACCTTAAATTTGTATGCGGTTGAATCCCAAAATCCTACATGCACTACTAGATAGCAGAACTTATGGATTTTGAATCATCTGTCATTGTCATAGCGATTGTCACGTCTCAATTTTTGTTCAAGATAAAAAAAAGATTTAATAATATATTTCTAGAAATTATATTAAAAAGTAAAATAAATTATCAAAGGGAAATTAATGAGAAAATTAAAATTTCCTTTAAAAATAAAGAAGCTGAAAATGTTTTTAATATTTTTATGCCCTAAAGCACTCTCTAAAATTCTCTAAAATTTTTGTGAAATTTTGAAGCTCCATACAAACTTCATTTATGCAATTAAATAAATTAAAAAATCTCATTCGGTTTACGAGCGCTTTCGGCCCATTCTTTCAAAAGTCACTTGGCCTCCGCCTCTCTCCTCTCTCTCGGCCCGGCTCGCCCTTGGCTTGCTCGACTTTTCCTTTCACGCGAAGTCCATCTTTCCTCCCTCTTCTCTTTCCCATCGGCCAGTCTACTACGCCTACAGGCCCGCTTGCCTCGACCCCTCGCGCAAAGTCGATTCGCCTCCTTCCTCCGTTCCATCGGCGGGTGGGGCCACGTTGACCAAATTTGGTAACCAAATCCACGAGTTCAAGGTCGAAATTGAAGCGGAATCGGATCGAATTGTGATTGACGGAGAAACAGAGGCATCGGCTAAGACCAAATCGGTGGGAAACAGTCAGTGAGACCGAATCGGACAAGGACAGTAGATAGCCGATTCGATTCGAGAAGAAGACGGAACCGTTTCCGATAAGGAAGCTTGAAGATAAATGTTAAGATTCGGTTCCCAAATATGCGTTAAAGATATTGCCATCTATGGATAGAGTCCTATAATGGCAATTGTATACGTAAAGTAGGGATTTATTTAGATATTGTCGTCTTGTAAATAGTAGATAAGGTAGAAACCTTGTCTTACACGGATATTGTTATGCACAGGTATAAATAAGACCAGGAGAGCTCTTTGTAAAAAAATAAACACACACATCAATACAAACTAGGCGCATCGCCAAACCTTTTTATTTTAGGCGAGTTCTTGATCTCGCTTCGAGGCTGCATCTATCTCGATCTCAAGCTAGGTAATTACTTGTCATTAGTGGTTTTGTATCGTCGAAATTAGTGCTTACATCGTCATGATACTCTAGTTTTGATGTTACGAATTGCGCAAATTATCATATACATAATATAATCTAGAGCAATATCTAGATCTATCTCACTTGCTGAATTTGGTTTCTCTCGAGAGACAGTAGCCGATAGAGCTAGATCTAGATGTTGAACCAGGTTATATGTTGTATCCACCGTCTCAAGGGGTTTACATCGGTCTTTATGGATCGATACTTCTTTACGCCTTATCTTTGCATCATATTGATCTATTAAGTCACTTTTAGAATTATTAAGATCTATTTGGCTAGATGTTTATTTTTAGAGTCGATCTTGGGGTTTTAGCGGTCTTATACATTTTAATTATCTTTATGGTTATATTCACTATTAGATATTTTAAAACTGCTTTTTATATTAAGATCTTAATCTATCGAAGTGCCCTAAGCCGATATCAATCTGTCATGCTATCTTTGGGATTGATCTAGGTTTGACACATTTAGATCAAGCTTAATATATTTTTATAAAATGTGTTGGAGTATTAGCCGATTCATATTAGATCTACGGTATCGGCTAAGCTATCGATACAAATAATTACTATCTAACACGCTTTTAGCCTAAGTGATTTATACTATCTCGGCATAGCCGATATATCCCAATCACTTAGTTTAAGTGTCTTTGGGATAATAATTATGTATAAATCGATACCTTGACCGATCTGTAGGATCTAATTTTAACTTAATGCCTATTTCTTGTTTCTTGTTAGTTCTGAGAATCAAACCAAGCGCACGCCTTAATCACCAAAGGTAGCCAGAGCAGGGCACACTGCTGAGTTAAGCGAGATCTCAAGGCGGCGCGTGGGAAAGATTTCTCGTCAACACGCTTCTTTGCACGCACAGTGGGACCATCGGTAGATCGCTAAAGCCGATGCGATGGTTAACATCAAGACCCGAGATCACGAGGAGAACGTCGTTCCTATCAAGATGGAGCAATTGTCGGTGAACACTTGGCCGAGCTACAAAAAGATGGTGGAAGAGCTGCAAGCCAACTATCGCAATCCTTCACCTGAGACCAGATGCGGGGTACATCCACGAGTATAAATTCAACATGAAAGACTTCAAGGCATCCTCCTCGGGCGACACGAAGGGAAAATGCAAGATGGAGGATGCAAAGCGAGGCAACAAGACGATTCGGGTGCGCACACTACGGGACGAGGTGATTGAGTGTGCCATCATGCCCTCGTCAATCGAGTGGCATGCGGATCAACACCCTCAACAATATGATTGCCACTGTGGTCGACTCAAAGATTGCCGATCAGCTGCAGAGAGGGCCAACCTACTTCACCGATGGCCAATTCCCGGGCTACAGGGTGTTGGCAACCCAAAATCGGTCGACTCCACCGCCAACACGGTCGAATCCAGGAGAGTCCCATTCGCGAATGCCTGCATCGGCTTCAAGGCATACGCCCGCCCAATATCACGGATCGGCGGCAACCTCCTTCCCAAGAGTACACAGCCAGCATGTTCGATCTCAATCGACACCCGAGCCAGGTTGGCAACCTTCTCCCGGGACCACGAGTACAATTCCGGCGGCCGTCGGCTCTTCCCTGACCAATCATCACCGCCGGTAAATCGGCCACCTCCCGCCGTCAATCCACCTCGAAGTATCGGTATCAGGGAGGCCGGCATGACCAACATTACCGGCCGCGGACGCCGCCTCCTCGGTATCGACAAGGACCCATCCAGTACGAACGATGCAGGCGTCTGACAAGCTCAAGACAACAGGACTTGGGCCGATTTGATCGCCGACGTGATGTGCGATCAATTCGGCCTAAAACCCAAGGACTTTGGTAACATGTATCGGTATCAATATCGAGCATTTCGAAGAAGGGTACCACTGCCTTAGAACCAGATACAAGGTCCTAGACTTCTCCAAATTGTGCGGGCAAGACAATATTTCCCCACATACAAGCACATCGGTACGATTCTGGCGTAGTGCGGGGAGGCATCGACTACGGATGCCCTTAGAGTCCGTTTGTTCCCGCTTTCATTTTCGGGGATTGGCCTTCACATGGTTCTCTTCATTACCATACAACTCTATTCAAAGTGGGCCGATCTTGAAAAACAATTCCACGGCTATTTCTACATCGGCAACCACGAGATGAAGTTGTCGGACTTGACCGACATCGGCGGCGGCATGACGAGAATCGGTTCGGGACTACATTCGAGAAATGAGGAAGCGATGCTACATCATGGTGTTGTCGAGATTCTAGCATGCGAATCTAGCCTTCCACGGCCTCTTGTCGCCGTCAGGGAGGTTTTTGGCTCAGGACTTTGATAGCGGCACATTTGGCACAAGAGTGGCGGCCCACGAGCAACATTTTCGGGGAGTCCGAAAGGCCGCCAATAAAGTTGCCACGTCGTCGTCGAAACCGATTCGGATACAAGCGACGATGACACCAAAGTAGCGACGGCGAATGGACCAAGAATAAAGCTATCATTTGCCGGTGGCTGCTAAAACGGCCAAGGAGGAGAAGTACGACTTCGACATCACCAAAGCCGGACGGGATCTTCGACTTGTTCTTGAAGGAGAAACAAATTCAACTACACGGCCAATCACGTGATCCCATTGGTGATGAACTCAAGAAAAATGCGTAAGTGGGACAACTCCACCTCCCATAGCACTAATGAGTTGCAAGGTTTCGAGCGGCGAGATCCGATCGGCCATCAAGGCGAGAAGCTAAGTTCCAAGTCACCTCGGCGATGAAAGATTGATGGCAACCCCTTCTGGTCAAGATGGTCCAAGCCGGCCCCGGGCGAGCTGATCGGTAGAACGAGAATGATGTACGACTTAGCTGGAAACACTCAAAGGGGTCAAGTTTGAGAAGAAGCAGAGCCCGGAGATCAAGCCGCACCGATAAACATGGTGCATCCAAGCGGCCAATCAGTGATCGTGACCCGGGCGCATGGACCCCATGCCCGTTTTCAATAACGCTTTCGCGAAGAAGAGGAGGGCAGAGCGCGCGGCAAGCCTTACGTCGGGAACACGAGGTCGGGGGACTCCAATTCATCAAGAACCATAGTGGTTGCGACCCTTGCTGTGGCGTTGCGAGTTTTCGATTCTGCTGGAAATCGGGGATGAGATTCTGCAGACGATCGACCTTTGCCGACTGCGGCGAGTATCGTGAGGACGAATACAAGGACCCACCAATGCAAAGTTCCACCCAATTCGTCCCCAAGGCCGTGCAACATAATCGAGGCGCTGCCGGTGCATGATCGGCTCGGGCGATCCACGGGGACTTCTTCGAGGATGAAGATGAAGACGAATATGATGAAGAAGTGGCCGACAACAAGTAATCGGCCAACCCCCAATGGTGCCCTTCGAACCTCTTCACCAAAACGAAAGAGAAGCATCCGGTGGCTCAAGAGCGAGGCGGGAGGAAGAAGTACATCAGATAATCCAACAGCAACAATGTTGGCGGGGCACAAAGTGATGGCGCGCCAAAAAACAAGCGGCCCCGGTGACGAAGCCCAGTGGAGTGAAAGCATAGCCGACCAAGCTAGGAGGCGGCAAAGGAAAGGGAAAAGCTCTTGCATCGGTTAACATGGTCTTTATATTGCCGGCCGAATTTGGCGTCACGAGGCCGATGTAGATAGTTGTAGATGCCTTGGCAAGACTAGCCTTGTCCCCGGAGCAAGTAGTTTCGAAAAACCAGAGGACCGAAAATCGGCACCTAAAGCCCTTTGTATGTCAAAGGATTTGTCAATGGGAAGCCGATGTCAAAGAAGCTAGTCAATGGAGGCTGCGGTGAACTTGATGCCCTATGCCTCCTTAGGAAGCGGGCAAAGGGCGAAGATCGATCAATACAAACATGGTTCTCAAGGACTTCGGCGGCAATACATTGTGACCAAATTTGGTAACCAAATCCCAAAGTCAAGCCGAGATTGAAGTGAAATCGGATCGGGAAAGTGATGCGTGGAAGGCGAGGCCATGTCGGCTACGACTCAATCGGTGAGAAGCCGAGTCGGCAAGGCGAATCGAACATGGACGGCCGATGGCCGATTCGATTCGAGAGAAGATGGGCAGTTTCCAATAACGAAGCTTGGAGATAAATGGTAGATTCGGTTCCCAAATCTTGCGTTAAAGATATTGCCAACTATGGGTAGAGTCACATATAAGCAATTGTATATGAAAAATAGGGTTTTATTCAAATATTCCTTTTGTAATGCGACATGGGACTATATCTAGAGATATTGTCGTATTTTAAATACTAGATTAGATAGAAACCGTGTCTTACACGGATAGTGCTATGCTTGGGTATAAATAAGACCAGGGGTTCTTTATAAATAACAATCAATCACATCAATACAACTTTGGCGCATCGCATCCTATTTTCTTTTAGATGAGTTCTTGATCAGGCTTTGGGTGCATCGATTCGATCCCGAATAAGGTAAATTCTCGTCATTAGTGGTTTATTCCGTTGAATCTAGTGTTTACATCATCATGATACTCTAGGTTTGATGTTGTAGACTGCGCGAAGTTATCATATACGACATATAATCTAGAACAATGTCTAGATCTATCTCGCCAAATCGGCTCGTTTCTCTTAAGGAGACAACGGCCGATGAGAAGCTAGATCTAGATGTTGAACTAGGTTATATGTTGTATCTACAAATCTTGAGGGGTTTACATCGGTCTATATAGATCTAATACTATCTTTTTATACTTAATCTTTGCATCATCTATGATCGTTAAGTCGCTTTTAGAAGTATTTAGAACTATTCGATTAGATGCCTACTTTTAGAGACAGATCTTTGGGGTTTCAGCCAACCTTTGTTTTAATAATCTTTTAGCATTATTCACTATTAGATATATTAAAGATGCCTCTTATATTAAGATCTCAATCTGGTTAAATGCCTTAAGCCAATATCGGTCAGTTGGCATCGGTAGATGGCCAGGTTGATCTAGGTTAACGCATTTAGGTTAGATTGATATCTTTTCATAAGACACATGAGTAATAGCCGATACACATTAACATCGGCTAGGTTATGAATACATATATTTTTATCTGATGTATATTTAGATTAAGTGATTTATCTTGTCTCGGCATAGCCGATCTATCCCGGTCACTAAGTTTAAATGTGCTTCGGGGTAGCCAATATATGTAAATTGATTCCCTTAGCCGATCCGGTAGGATCTAACTTTAACAACTTAACGCATGTATCTGTTTATTATTTCTTATTGGTTAGTAGATCAAACCAATTGGCACACCTAGTTCATCACGGGTAGCCAAGGACCAGGCTACCTGGCCCAGGTTAAGCGATCTCCCGGAGCCGGCGCGTGAGAGAAATTTCTCATCAACATGCTTCTTAGCACGCCGGTGGGACCATCGACTCGGCTAGGGCCGCGGTAACAAAGCCGACGTGATGGTTAACATCAAGAGCCCCGAAATCGGTGAGGAAAACACGGTTCGTGTCAAGATGGAACAAGCCCATGTCGGCTGAACAATTGGGCGACTACAAGAAGATGGTGGAGGCTCGAGGCCAACTATACCTGCAATCTTTTGCCGACAGGCAGTGCAGGGCCGTCCACCGAAATACAAATTCAGCATGGACGACTTCAAGGCTTTCTCCTCAGATGATATAAAAGGAAAGCGCAAGGTGGAGGAGCCGAAGCAAGAACAAGACGATTCGGAACTGCACACTTTGCAAGACCGAATCGACTTGGTGTGCACCACGCTCTCGTCAATCGAGTGGCATCCTAGTCAACACTCTCAACAACATGATTGCCAGCTGTGGTTGACTCGAAGATTGCCGATCGGCTTCAGCGGGGGGACTTATTTCAGCGACGGCCGGTTCCCCAACTATAGGGTCACGGCAACACGAGGATCCCGACGATCCGCCACCAACGCTTAGCCGAGGGGCCACCGGGGAGGGAATCCTCGGTCGGCCGAATGTATACGCTCGGCCCGGGAGTCGCCCGCCAATCGTTCGAAGCAGCAACCTCCCTCCCGGGAACGACTAGTTAGCATATTCGACGTCAGCCAGCGGCAAGCAGAACCGGTCACCAACCCCATTCAAGGGGCATAATACAATGCTGTGGACGTCGGCTCTTCCACGATCAATCACCACCGCCGGTGAATCGACTACCTCCGGTTTGTCGACCCACCTCAATATCGGTACCGGGGAGGTCAGCATGACCAACATTACCGGCCTGTAAACACCGCCACCTCTGTATCGGCAAGCACCGTGCAATACGATCAATATGAGCCGATACGACACACACAAGATAATAGGACTTGGGCTGATTTGATATCCGATGTCATGCGCGATCAGTTCGGCCTCAAACCAAAAAGACTACGCCAATATGTATCGGTATCCATACAGAACATTTTGAGAGGTGCCGCTTGCCGATACAAAGTCCCGATTTCTCCAAGTTCTCGGGCGAGGACAACACTTCTACATACGAACACGTCGGCCCGTTCTGGCGCAATGCGGAGAGGCATCGGCTACGAACGTCCGAGGGTTCGTTTTATTCTACACTCTCGCTATCGGGATCCCCCTTTACATGGTTTTCTTCATTGCCTTACAATTCCATCCAGCTGGGTTGATCTCGAAAAACAGTTCCACGGCTACTTCTACGAAGCAAACATGAAATGAAGGCATCGAGACCTAACAAGCATCGAGCGAAGCATGAGGAGTCGGTTCGGGACTACATCTAGAGATTCGAGAGATGAGGAACCACATGTTATAGCACAGTCTGTCCAATTTCTAAGCGGCGATTTGGCTTTTCATGGTTTGTTGCCACCAATTCGTGAAAGGTTTTCGGCTCAAGACTTCAGCGACAGGCTTAGCCCATCTGCGCATGAGAGGGTGACGGCCACGAGCAAAGATTTCAGGAATCAAGAAAGGCCGTCAAGAAGGTGTTAACTAGCTTGGGATTTGGTAATGAGGTTCCTAAGTCCTAAGAAAGCAAGGTGGAATCGGATCGGTTTGAGAGGTCGAAGTCGTATCGGCTAAAAGAGTGATGGTTGCGGGTCAGTCTGGCTGAGGATGGGTTGAATGGATGGCCAAATGGCCAATGGGTCCCGAGTTCGAAGAGATAAAACCGTGTCCAATGCGAAGGTTGAGGATAAGTGGGGATTCAGATGTTAATTGCGCGTTTAAAGATATTGCCACTTATGGATAGAGTCACTGTAATGGCGGTTGTATCTGTAATTTAGGAGTTTGTTAAATTGTTAGTTGTAAGCATTATGGATCTCGCTAGGGATGATATGATGTTTTAAAAAGTAGTTTAGATAGAGTCAGAGGTTGTTACAAAGATTTGTATCTTGGGTATAAATAGGACCGAGACCCTCTGTATGAAGGCGAGTTCAATCAATCTAATCTTCCGGCGCATCCACCATCCTTTTTCTTTTAGATGAACACCTGTTTGGCTTTGGGCTGCATCGTCTCGATCCCCAAACTCGGAGGTAAATGTTTGTCGTTAGTGGTGAGATTACTTGTTTGATGCTTCCATCGCAATGACACATTGGAGTTCAATAGTTTCTATGCGACATATATCATAGAGTGCATATGAACCAATTCGGTACTTAGATCTATCTTGTAGTTGACTCATCTTTTCGGGGTATGTGGTCGACGAGGCTAGGTTTAAGGGCTGGTTGGTTCGTATGTAATATCTACCATCCTACGGAGTGTAAGTTGAAAGTCATAGATTGGATGCTTCTTTTGATACTTAATGCTACATCAAGAGCCCGAACTATTGAGTCGTCTTTAGAATCGTTGGTAATCTATTCTTTTGGACTTACATCATCTGCAGGATAGCGTCGGGGTTTTGGCACGAGGCCTTGCGATCCTAATGTATTTCTTTTAACATAATTGTTATTAGACTGTGATAGGGCTGTATTTCATATCTAGATTGTGCTTGCTTACATCTTTGATCCAGGAATGTTGCATCTGCGCAAGATTCATTGGAATATTAGCCGATTTGATGGTAGTTCCCCAGCATCGGTTGGTCTGTTGATCCATATATTTATTATTCTTCGTTATATTTGGATCGGATGACTGATGATCGTCTTGGTATAGCTGATGCGCTTTGGTCGTTTGGCCCAAATATGAGTGGAATAGCATATATACGTTCATGGATTCCCTCGGCCGATCCATTTGGGACTTGACCTAACGCTTAACGAACATTTCCTTGTCTTTTCTCTTGTTGATTGGCGAGATCAAATCAGTAGCACACTCTACACATTGTAGGCGACTAAGGACATACTTGCTTGGAGTCAAAAAAGCGAGATCTCCGGAGGCGAGGCGCGTGAGAGAGATCTCGTCAACACGCTTCTTGGCACGCCCAGTGGGACTATCTTTGTCGGCTTGACTCGGACGAATAGACTCAATGGCAAGATGGTCGACCCCGAAGATCCATGGCATCACGCGGGACAATGTCGTACTGTAAAGATGGATCAACTATGGTGACGACAAAAAGTGCGAGTATAAGAAGATGGTGGAGGAACTCCGGAAGAATTATCTTCAATCCTTCACCCAAGCAGTGCAGGACGGTGGACCAAAAGTACAAGTTCGGCCTCAACGATACCATAGCATCCTCATCAAATGATGCAAACAAGCAGTGGAAGAAGCTGAGCTCAAGTGCGGGATGATTAAGCCATGTACTCTCTTGCAAGATCGGATCGACTCGTTGAGTCCATCACGTATTGGTCAACTTGAGCAACATCTGCAGTCAACACCACTCAATAATATGATTTCTCATGTGGTTGACGCCAAGGTATGCCCGGCAGCTTGTTCGCGGGGCCCCACATATTTCACGGATGGCCGGTTTCTGATTACGGGACACTAGTCACCCAAGATCGGCGCTTCCACTAATAGCGCAACCCAACCCGCCGAGAGAGTCGGCCGCTTGAGTCCAAGAGGGGCGGCGTGAAACCGGCCGAGTCACTATCTTAAGCCAGGCAACGGCTGTTGCCTCAAGAGTCGGCTCGATATGTTTCATCATGATCAGCGACGCGAGCGGAATTGATCACTTGCCGCGAGACGCGAGAATGTCGGGGCGAGCCATTGTTCCAGGACCCGCCAACGCCGCCACGAACCTCAGTGCCGCCGTGGCAAATCGCTACCCAATACCGGGGAGGTCGTCGGGATCACCATTGCACCCAAGCCTCGGAACACGCCACGGATGTATCGCGAGCACACATGCGGGTATGACCACTCTGGCCGTCTGACCAAGATAATAGGACCTAGGCCGAACTAATTGCGCAGACGTTATGCGAGATCAGTTCGGCCTCAAACCGAAAGACTCGGGAAACATGTATCGGTACCCCTGTCCAGGGCATTTCGAAGGGTCCCAGCGACCAAGCCGATACAAATCACAGGACTTCTCAAGTTCTCGGGGACGAGGACAACATCTCTACCTATGAGCATATCAGCGATTCTTGGCACAATGTGGTGAAGCATCGGCTACTGACCCCTTGAGAGTTCGGCTATTTCCCCTTTCTCTTTCAGGATCGGCCTTCACTTGGTTCTCCTCGTTGCCTTACAACTCAATTCAGAGTTGGGCCGATCTTGAGAAACAATTTCACAGCTATTTTTATTCCGGCAACCATGAAATGAAGTTGGTCGGACCTCGCCGCCGTCGAGGCAAAACATAATGAATCGGTTCAGGACTACATTCAACGCTTGAGAGAAATGAGAAACCGATGCTATAGCTCAGTGCTATCGGATGCCAGTGGCCGATTTAGCCTTCCATCGTCAGTCGCGCCGATCGGGGGAAAGATTCTACGTGCGGGACTTGAAAGTCTAGCCCTTTTTTGGCGCGAAGGTAACGGCCCATGAACAACGTTTCCAAGAAACCGGAAGGTCGTAAAACCATAACGCAAGTCGTCGTCGACTCGGATTACGGATCCGACGACAATGAAAGCGGAGTGGCGGCGGTAGAATGGGCTAAGAACAAGAAGGCCATCGTGCCGGTGGCTATTGCAAGCGACCAAAGGAGAAAAATACGATTTTTGACATCACTAAAGCGACAAGATCTTTGATTTACTACTCAAAGAGAAACAGATTCGATTGCACAGAAAATCATGCATGATCTGTCTGGTAGAAGAACTGAAAAAGAAGAAATGCACCGCAAGTGGCACAACTCCACATCTCACGCCACGAACGATTGCAAAGTCTTCGAGCAAATCCAGTCGTCCATCGAGGCAAGTTAAAGTTTGCGAGGCTCAAGTCGGCCACGAGGCCGTTAAAGCCAAGCGTTCCTGCGGCATGCCGCCTCATTTGTCGGAGCGAACGAAAGCGTCGGCTTAGCCAATGCGGTGATCGAGGCTGAAACAGGAGAGGGTCGATTGGAAACCCCACCGCACAGATCAACATGGTGCGCCCGGTTATCAGTCGGTTGGTGTGACCGATCCACGAGCGAAGCCGATACCCGCTGCCCGGTGTCGGTCGTGAAGAAATTTGCGACGGAGCACCTCGCCGGCACGAGCCAAGAGTCCAAAGCCGGCGGGACATAGCGAACCATGAGGATCTACATTGGCATTGCGGCTTCTTGAACATGCTTGGGAATCGGCATGAGACTACCAACACCGGGAAGCGCCCAAGCATGTAACGATCATCATAACCACGACGAACATAGGAGCTCGCCGTCTGCAAGCCCAGTCCAGTTCATCCCCGGAGCCGTCCAACTAAACCAAAGACGGCGGAGGTCCACTATCGGCTCGGTCCGATCCATCAAGACTTCTTCATCGACGAGAAAGGGATGGGGACGATCGTGGTGACGAGGAAGCCGATGATGAGGATTGGCCAATCCCCAATGGTGCCGTCCGATCTATTTACGAAGACCGAGAAGAGGAGAATTCAGCGGCTTAAACGTGAAGGAAGGGAGGACGAGGTGAGACAAATGATATACGAACAACGCCGTCACTGGGCAAGATCAAAGACGGTGGGTGCCCAAGCAGGAGGAACGCTATGACCACCGAAGAACAAGGCGAAGAAAGCCCCGCCGACCGAGCTAGAAGGGTAGCCAAAGGGAAAATAAAGCTACGCATCGGTTAACATGGTCTTCGTATTGCCCGAATTCAGTGCCCCAGCCGAGCGAATACTATCGAAGATGACCCCACAAAACTAATGATCTCGCTAGATCAGGCCATCTTCGACAAGCGGAAGGACGAAAATCGGCATCTGAAACCGTTATACGTTAAAGGGTTCGTCAACGGCAAGCCGATTTCCAAAATCTGGTCGATGGAGGAGCGGCAACCTCATGCCTTACGCAACTTTTAGAAAGGTTGGAAAAGGGGCCGAAGACGATCAAAACCAACATGGTACTCAAGGACTTCAGCGGCAAATCCATAGACCAAAGGCGTCCTCAACGTCGAACCGACCATCGGCAACAAGCGGCTGCCAACGTTTTTGTCATCGACGGGAAGGGGTCTTACGCCTGCTTGCTCGGGAAGGGTGGATCCATGCTAAGCTGCTGCATCCCTTCTACAATGCACCGAGCCTCATCCAATGGGACGGCGACAAGATCGAGATCGTGCCCGGCAGTATTATCGGGCGACGACCCAGCCTACTACTTTGAACAAGACATGATGGAGGGCTCCAGCGTGCTCGGCGTAGCCACCGCGGACGAAGACGATAGCAAGTTAGGACAAGGCTTTACGTCGGCCGACGAGTTAGAAAAAAAATGACATCGGATGCGGCGACAAGCCAAGGCTGACGTACATTAGTAAAAATTTATCTCCTCTTTGTAGATCCCAACTTATCGAATTATTAAAAGTATATAAAGATTGCTTCGCTTGGGAATACTTCGAGATGCCGGTCTAAGCCGATCGATAGTGGTCCATCAGCTGCCAATCAAGGCAGGGTATCGGCCATTCAAACAACCTCCCGGGAGGTTTAAAGCCGACATGTATGACACAATTAAAGCCGAAATCACTCGGCTATACGACGCAGGATTCATTCGGCCTTGCCGATATGCCGAATGGTCTCTAATATCATTCGGTATTGAAGAAGAACGGCAAACTTCAAGTATGCATCGACTTGAGACCTAAACAAGGCGACCCCAAAAGACAATACCCAATAGTCGACCTGCTTGTCGACGCCGCCTCGAGCCACAAAATCATCGACTTTGATGGACGGCAATGCAGGTACAACCAGATATTCATGGCGAAGAGGATGTCCATAAGACAACTTTTCGATGCCGGGTGCGATCGGCCTCTACGAGTGGGTGGTGATGACGTTCGGCTTAAAGAACACGGGGCAACATATCAACGAGCGATGAATTACATTTTTCACGACATGATCGGCGCACTAGTAGAGATATACATCGACGATCGTTGTCAAGTCGAGAGAGATAGAAAGCCACATTGTAGATCCGAGGCGGGTGCTTGAGCGGACGAGGAAATACGGATTGAAGATGAATCTTGCTTAAATGTGCGTTCGGCGTGTCGGCCAGGGCAATTCTTAGGGTTCCTCGTTCATGAAAGAGGAATTAAAGTAACACCAAGGAGCATTAATGCCATTAAGACAATTCAACCCCCAAGGATAAAGGACAACTCAGATCACGATCGGAAAGATAAACTTCATTAGACGGTTCATAGCTAACCTCTCGGAGAAAATGGAGCCGTTCACGCCATTGCTTCGGCTTAAGGCCGATCAGATATTCACATGGGGCGGAAGCGACAGAGGCGTTAGATGACATAAAAATTATCTAAACTCCTCCCGGTTCTAATGCCCCCACAAAAAGGGATGCCATTCAAGCTGTACTGTCCGCCGACGACAAGTCAATCGGCCGTTCGATCGAAGTCGATGGCAAGGAAAGGGCCATTTTCTATCTTAGCCAGCGGCTACTACTAGTTGAGAGACTAGATATTCACCCGTCGAAAAGTTATGTACGTGCCTCTATTTCTCATGCACAAAGTTAAGGCACTATCTCTGTCCAACGAATGCATCAACTTGCAAAGCCGACGTAGTCAAGTACATGCTCGGCTCCGGTGCTCAAGAGAGGATCGGAAAGTGGATATTCCGGCGGCCAAGTTCGATCTGAGGTATCGAGCTCCAAGAGCGAGTAAAGGACAGGTCCTAGCCGATCTCATTGTGAAGCATAGAAACGACTCAATCGGCTTCGTAGAAATCGCATGGACCACGATTTTCGATGCCTCGGTGTGCACCAACTGTGGAATCGGCTTAGTCCTTATCTCACCCAAGGGGACAAGCTTCGAGTTCGCCTTCACCATCGACCCCCATTACGAATAACCAAGCCGAGTATGAAGCCGTTCTCAAGGGCTACTCCTACTCGTGGGAGATGGGGCCGCGCAGTCGAGATAATGGGAGACTCGTTGCGTCATCGATCAATTGTCGAGGAGTATGAGTGCAAAACGGCCTTGATGATCTATCATCGACGGTGCGGGAGTTAATGGAAGGTTTTCGGCTAGTCACTTTGAAGCATATTCCCGTGGGCAGAACACGGAGGCCAATGACTTGGCTCAAGGGGCATCAGGCTACGGCGATGCTAAGAGACATCGACATAGGCGTCGCCACCATCACAATGGCGGCTGAGATTCGCGTCTACAATTACCTCAAAAACCTTCTCAATCGGCCACAAAACTACGATACAAGGCACTGCAGTACGTATTACTCGACGAAGATTTATACTATCGGACAATCGATGGAATCCGCTCAAATGTTTGGGCGCCGATCAAGCCACGATGGCTATCGGGGAGGTACGAAGGAATATGCGGCACACATCGGTGGCACACAAAATGAAGTGGCTACTTCACCGAGGGTATTTCGGCGACAATGCTAGAAGATTGTTTTAAATACTATAAAGGATGTCAAGACTGCCAAAAGTTCGGCACGGTCTTGATCGGCGTCGGCCATGAACCCAATCATTAAGCCATGGCCTTTCGGAGGGTGGGGCATGGACATGACCAGGCAGATCAATCCACCTTCAAGCAAGGGGCACAAGTTCATACTAGTGGCCACAGATTATTTCACAAAATGGGTAGAAGATCCTCCAGAAAAGTGGATTCTAAAGGCAGATCGGAGTTCGTCAAAGAACACAACATCTACCGATTTGGCATTCCGCAAACGCAACCTACCAAGGGTCCATTTTTGTTGGACGAATTCATTCATTCGCCAACGACATGGGGATCATACGCCCAACTCTTCACCGTATTGGCGCAAGCCAACGGTCGGGCGAGAAACAAAAGCTTAATCAAGTGATCAAAAAAAGATATCCGAGCATCCTAAACAATGGCACACCGATTGGCGAAGCATTGTGGGTATGGATGGCATGTCATGGGTCCATCCAAGTTCCTCCATACAAACCGTCTATGGACACGGCGATCTTCATCATGGGGAAAGTGTCATCGGCTCAAGAGCATTCGATTCTGAGGACCAACTCAACCAGACGACTATTATAACCTCATGATGGACGAATCGGAGGATCTCGCCCTATCCGAATGAGAGCTTTAGAAAAAGTAACAAAAGATAAGAACGGGTAGCCGGACATTACAATAAAAAATCGTCCTATATCATTTGAGGAAGGCGAACTGTCAGGAAGCTCATACTCCCAATCGGATCGGAGATAACAAATTCGGCAAATGGTCGCCGAATTGGGAGGGCCTTTCAAGGTCCACAAATGCGTCTCCAAAGGAGCCTACATGAAAGGACTAGATGGGGAGGTATTCGGAAGGGCCCTCAGCGGAAAATATCTAAAGAAATACTACCCGAGCGTATGGATCAATGCATGAGTCGGCTATCGTCACAATAGGCCGATCCAGGCAGCCGATGCCTTACAAGGCATCGCCTTTAGGCACTCGCTTCCTCCACCCCCATGATGGCTCCGGACCCCGTGAAGATGAGATTGAATAATCACGTTGGACTCACAAATTTTATCGACATGAAGCTATCAACAAAACTTGGGGGCATACACATACACATAGTCGAAAAGACCACGGCCAAAGCCAATTTTTGACTAATCAGCCAGGAGTTGAAGAAACCTCAAGTCAAATGGAACCCGGAACATTAAACCGCGTTTATTGTCGGCGCAAAGCCGTCTTGGATTACATGTTTGCAGTGCCTCCCTAATGGCGCGGAGCTCGTTCGAAGGAGCTCCGCGGTTCCATTTCTAGAGCATCCAGGATCGATGCTCCAGCCGAGTGACCCTGTCGGTGGTGGTGATCGGCAACTCGTTGGTGAGTTGGGCTGCCTCCCTCCAATCGGTCAAGGCGCGCGGCTCGGGTGCCATGGGGGCCGGCCAAGGGAATGCCACCGAGATGGAAAGGCGGCTT